>CM036774.1:1490257-1565257 GCA_020796225.1 Arion vulgaris
GCCACAATCTTTCAACCAATTGTCTCCCATGTCAGGCCACAATCTTTCAACCAATTGTCTCCCATGTCAGGCCACAATCTTTCAACCAATTGTCTCCCATGTCAGGCCACAATCTTTCAACCAATTGTCTACCATGTCAGGCCACAATCTTTCAACCAATTGTCTCCCATGTCAAGCCACAATCTTTCAACCAATTGTCTCCCATGTCAGGCCACAATCTTTCAACCAATTGTCTCCCATGTCAGGCCACAATCTTTCAACCAATTGTCTCCCATGTCAGGCCACAATCTTTCAACCAATTGTCTCCCATGTCAGGCCACAATCTTTCAACCAATTGTCTCCCATGTCAGGCCACAATCTTTCAACCAATTGTCTCCCATGTCAGGCCACAATCTTTCAACCAATTGTCTCCCATGTCAGGCCACAATCTTTCAACCAATTGTCTACCATGTCAGGCCACAATCTTTCAACCAATTGTCTCCCATGTCAGGCCACAATCTTTCAACCAATTGTCTCCCATGTCAGGCCACAATCTTTCAACCAATTGTCTCCCATGTCAGGCCACAATCTTTCAACCAATTGTCTCCCATGTCAGGCCACAATCTTTCAACCAATTGTCTCCCATGTCAGGCCACAATCTTTCAACCAATTGTCTACCATGTCAGGCCACAATCTTTCAACCAATTGTCTCCCATGTCAGGCCACAATCTTTCAACCAATTGTCTCCCATGTCAGGCCACAATCTTTCAACCAATTGTCTCCCATGTCAGGCCACAATCTTTCAACCAATTGTCTCCCATGTCAGGCCACAATCTTTCAACCAATTGTCTCCCATGTCAGGCCACAATCTTTCAACCAATTGTCTCCCATGTCAGGCCACAATCTTTCAACCAATTGTCTCCCATGTCAGGCCACAATCTTTCAACCAATTGTCTCCCATGTCAGCAGGCCACAATCTTTCAACCAATTGTCTCCCATGTCAGGCCACAATCTTTCAACCAATTGTCTCCCATGTCAGGCCACAATCTTTCAACCAATTGTCTCCCATGTCAGGCCACAATCTTTCAACCAATTGTCTCCCAGTAGCACAATCTTTCAACCAATTGTCTCCCATGTCAGGCCACAATCTTTCAACCAATTGTCTCCCATGTCGCCACAATCTTTCAACAATTGTCTCCATGTCGGCCACAATCTTCAACAATTGTCTCCCATGTCAGGCCACAACCTTTCAGTCAATTGTCTCCCATGTCAGGCCACAATCTTTCAACCAATTGTCTCCCATGTCAGGCCACAATCTTTCAACCAATTGTCTCCCATGTCAGGCCACAATCTTTCAACCAATTGTCTCCCATGTCAGGCCACAATCTTTCAACCAATTGTCTCCCATGTCAGGCCACAATCTTCAAATTGTCCGTAAATCTTTCAAATTGTCTCCCATGTCAGGCCACAATCTTTCAACCAATTGTCTCCCATGTCAGGCCACAATCTTTCAACCAATTGTCTCCCATGTCAGCAGGCCACAATCTTTCAACCAATTGTCTCCCATGTCAGGCCACAATCTTTCAACCAATTGTCTCCCATGTCAGGCCACAATCTTTCAACCAATTGTCTCCCATGTCAGGCCACAATCTTTCAACCAATTGTCTCCCATGTCAGGCCACAATCTTTCAACCAATTGTCTCCCATGTCAGGCCACAATCTTTCAACCAATTGTCTCCCATGTCAGGCCACAATCTTTCAACCAATTGTCTCCCATGTCAGGCCACAATCTTTCAACCAATTGTCTCCCATGTCAGGCCACAATCTTTCAACCAATTGTCTCCCATATCAGGCCACAATCTTTCAACCAATTGTCTACCATGTCAGGCCACAATCTTTCAACCAATTGTCTCCCATGTCAGGCCACAATCTTTCAACCAATTGTCTCCATGTCAGGCCACAATCTTTCAACCAATTGTCTCCATATCAGGCCACAATCTTTCAACCAATTGTCTCCATCAGCACACTACAATTGTCTCCATGTAGGCCACAATCTTTCAACCAATTGTCTCCCATGTCAGGCCACAACCTTTCAGTCAATTGTCTCCCATGTCAGGCCACAATCTTTCAACCAATTGTCTCCCATGTCAGGCCACAATCTTTCAGTCAATTGTCTCCCATGTCAGGCCACAATCTTTCAACCAATTGTCTCTCATGTCTGGCCACAATCTTTCAACCAATTGTCTCCCATATCAGGCCACAATCTTTCAACCAATTGTCTCCCATGTCAGGCCACAATCTTTCAACCAATTGTCTCCCATGTCAAGCCACAATCTTTCAACCAATTGTCTCCCATGTCAGGCCACAATCTTTCAACCAATTGTCTCCCATGTCAGGCCACAATCTTTCAACCAATTGTCTCCCATGTCAGGCCACAATCTTTCAACCAATTGTCTCCCATGTAGGCTACAATCTTTCAACCAATTGTCTCCCATGTCAGCAGGCCACAATCTTTCAACCAATTGTCTCTCATGTCTGGCCACAATCTTTCAACCAATTGTCTCCCATATCAGGCCACAATCTTTCAACCAATTGTCTCCCATGTCAGGCCACAATCTTTCAACCAATTGTCTCCCATGTCAGGCCACAATCTTTCAACTCTCTTTCTACAGTTCATCTTCATTGCACATATTCATTTGAGGATCATCTCCATCACACATAGGACATGTCCATAATTGCTCCGATCTTCTCCCAGGCATGTATCTCAGAGTGTTTAGACTACCAACTCCCGTTGTGTTTAGGCTAACAACTCCTGTTGTGTTTTGATTGATGTATCTACTGGGTTTCTCTTGTGGTTTTCCGCCTTGCTGCACATATCGGTATGCAAAACTTGTGCAACCAAGATAGAACAAACCATTTATCTTCATCGTTGAAATCTTCAGAGCGTATGTTATCTCTGAGAGCGTTGATGATGTCGCTATTACTCTAGTTTTACTCTAGTTTTACTCTAGTTTTACTCTACAGCATGATTTCTTAAAAATGTTGGAACACACAAACAGAACAAAACATTTTGGGGATCTCTGTGGCTAAGTGGTTAAACCTGTTCCTTGTGTTCTGAATGTCTTGGTTTTGAATCCAGACTGCACCGTTCTGTTCACAAGAGCATTTTTTTTCAGAGACCCCTAGGATTGTTGCAGGAACTACGGAGTTCATGCTTTGTGCAATATTCTCGGCAGGTGGCGTGCCACTTCTGCGGAGACAGACCAAGCCATATGGGATAAAACCTGGTACTTCTTCTTCTTTTTCTGTTCGTTCGTTCTTTAACCAATTTTAATCACACTTTGCGATATGTTAGATCTTTGCCAAGAACGTGTATACGTTGCACATTGGTTTGGTAGGCCCTAAACGCATAGACTTCTACACCTTTAGGACATGTGCATCCGATTTCAGCCAAACCTCCTTAGTCACCTCTTATGACATGCGTGGCATATAACAGTGGTTCTATTCTTTACACCCCTTTGGGCCCCGGTAACCACTCGGGCGATACCTGATACAGTAAAGACAATCCGTCAGCTTTAGATCATGTTTAATATTATTAAATTAGACAAATCCGCAGATGAAGTTACCAATGAATGTCCAGTAGGTGACCATGCGACATACTGCATTAAAGAATTTCGGTCAGGTCCGTGCAAGGTCTTTGGGTTTTCTCTGTTGATTAGATAAATTGAGAGTCATGGGGAGAGTCAGAGAAAATGTAAACACTCCTTTTTAGAGAGAGAGAGTACCAACTAGTAATGTTCAACAGAAGAATAAAACAGAGAGAGAGAGAGCCAGCTAGTAATGTTCAACAGAAGAATAAAACAGAGAGAGAGAGAGAGCCAGCTAGTAATGTTCAACAGAAGAATAAAACAGAGAGAGAGAGAGAGCCAGCTAGTAATGTTCAACAGAAGAATAAAACAGAGAGAGAGAGAGAGAGAGGGTACCAGCTAGTAATGTTCAACAGAAGAATAAAACAGAGAGAGAGAGAGTACCAGCTAGTAATGTTCAACAGAAGAATAAAACAGAGAGAGAGAGAGAGAGAGAGAGTACTAACTGATAATGTTCAACAGAAGAATAAAACAGAGAGAGAGAGAGAGCCAGCTAGTAATGTTCAACAGAAAAATAAAACAGAGAGAGAGAGAGAGCCAGCTAGTAATGTTCAACAGAAGAATAAAACAGAGAGAGAGAGAGAGCCAGCTAGTAATGTTCAACAGAAGAATAAAACAGAGAGAGATAGAGGGTACCAGCTAGTAATGTTCAACAGAAGAATAAAATAGAGAGAGAGAGAGTACCAGCTAGTAATGTTCAACAGAAGAATAAAACAGAGAGAGAGAGAGTACCAGCTAGTAATGTTCAACAGAAGAATAAAATAGAGAGAGAGAGAGAGGGTACGAGCTAGTAATGTTCAACAGAAGAATAAAACAGAGAGAGAGAGTACCAGCTAGTAATGTTCAACAGAAGAATAAAACAGAGAGAGAGAGAGAGAGAGAGAGAGAGGGTACCAACTAGCAATGTTCAACAGAAGAATAAAATAGAGAGAGAGAGAGAGGGTACCAGCTAGTAATGTTCAACAGAAGAATAAAACAGAGAGAGAGAGAGAGTACCAGCTAGTAATGTTCAACAGAAGAATAAAACAGAGAGAGAGAGAGTACCAGCTAGTAATGTTCAACAGAAGAATAAAACAGAGAGAGAGAGAGAGAGAGAGAGAGTACCAGTAAGTAATGTTCAACAGAAGAATACAATAGAGAGAGAGAGAGAGAGTACCAGCTAGTAATGTTCAACAGAAGAATAAAATAGAGAGAGAGAGAGAGTACCAGCTAGTAATGTTCAACAGAAGAATACAATAGAGAGACAAGTCGATGTTAGAAGAGATAATGATGTCAACAGTGCTGGTATAAAGGGCAGGCATGTGAAGATGGTTAACTGACAGTTGGAGACAGTCCGGAGACAGTTGGAGACAGTTGGAGACAGTTGGAGACAGTTGGAGATAGCAAACTTTCTTCTATTTTCTACTTTTCATGAATTCTTGTTTTGTCTCACAGTGTCAGTGTAAGAAGAGATTTCTAGAACAGGTTTTTGTGTGCACTTCCTAAATAGTTTCTTTTGTCGCCTCTGTTATCACTGAAGTCCACCTTTTGCAGGACTGCACTTTTGCTTTGTATCCACTGTATCGCAGCAACATTGCTCTTTGAGGCGCACTGTCTGTTGATAATCTGCTTATGTGGCTGAACCATTTAATTTGTTGTTTCTTGATGAAGTTCAGTTCTGATGTTGTACCCACTTTTTCCTGATGTCTTCATTTCGAAACCGGTCTCTTCGTGATACTCTAAGCATTCTGTGTAGACACTTCATCTCTGTCATAGACACTTCATTTCTGTCATAGACACTTCATCTCTGTCGTAGACTCTTCATCTCTGTCGTAGACACTTCATCTCTGTCATAGACACTTCAACTCTGTCGTAGACACTTCATCTCTGTCGTAGACACTTCATCTCTGTTGTAGACACTTCATCTCTGTTATAGACAATTTAGGATGCATCTGTGGCTTAGGGATAGTGACTCGGTCTATTAACCCCGACGTTCTCAGTTCAAATCACGCTGCAGACAGTTTGATGACAAATTGTTTCGCGCTGAATTTTACAAAAGGACGATGGCACCATCCGTTCAGAAAGCAATGACAAACTACTGAACGTAATAATGCCTAGAAAAATCACTGGGGTTGAAAGCTGGGGTTGATTCGCAAAGTCCTGTAAAGGGTATGAAATTAACTTTTTGTAGATAATTCATCCTGAGAGCTGATAAAACAGACAAAATGACAGGCAGACTAAGACATTAGACAGACAAAATGATGACAGACAACATGCAGTCAGATCAGATAGAAACTAACACAGCTATTAGACAGTTAATTTGCAAAATCTTTGTGGTGTAGGGGTAAAGTGCTGGTCTCTCACTTCTAAAGTACTCAGTTCCTTTTCCACACAAAGGGATTATGATAGTTATGTTCAGTGATCTCTGATCTCAGTGTAGGTGAGATCATGTTTCTGATCCTATCTAAAACTGATGACAAAAGTTAGGTCATGTGTTCAAGTTGAGCATGTAAAAAATCCTTGGTAGTTGAACATTGTCTCTAAAGTAGGCTGCAAAGTCACTGCCCGGTTTAAATTGATTAAAAAAATTAAAATTTAATATCTACAGAAATGTTTATTGTTTTCACAATTACATTGGGGACCTGTCTGATGCTACAGAGTTTGTGCTCTACCGCTGAGATATTCATGTGTAAGAAAGGGATCATAGCATGCAGAGTTTGTGACTTGAATACAATGAGGATTGTCCAATCAATCAATCAATCAATCAATCAATCAATACCAAGTCTGTTGTAAACATTACTGTCACTGCACTCTGCCAAAAATTGCTGTCACTGCACTCTGCCAAAAATTGCTGTCTGCACCCGCCTACATTGCTGTCACTGCACTCTGCCTAACATTGCTGTCACTGCACTCTGCCTAACATTGCTGTCACTGCACTCTGCCTAACATTGCTGTCACTGCACTCTGCCTAACATTGCTGTCACTGCACTCTGCCTAACATTGCTGTCACTGCACTCTGCCTAAAAAACTCTTGATCCCTAGCCAGTTTTGAAATTCTCTCACTCTAGTTTTACCTGTCCTGCTATGATGACAGTGCTCACCTGGTGTGGATATTATAGATGGCATATTCAGCTTTGGATGAATACCTGTACACCTGTGAGACAAACAATAGTTCAGTTTGTGGTGTTGGTAGACAGGTGCTACTTAGTCTGTTTGTTTGTTAGTTAGTCTGTTAGTTAATTAGTCTGTTTGTTAGTTAGTCTGTTTGTTAGTTAGTCTGTTTGTTAGTTAGTCTGTTTGTTACTTTGTTTTTAGTTAGTCTGTTTTTAGTTAGTCTGCTTGTTAGTTAGTCTGTTTGTTAGTTAGTCTGTTTGTTAGTTAGTCTGTTTGTTAGTTAGTCTGTTTGTTAGTTAGACTATTTTTTAGTTAGTCTTTTGTTAGTTAGATGCAGACAATAGCAAACTCTCATGTTGACAGATTGACATTGTCACTTTCAGTCTACCTGTCAGTCTACCTGTCAGTTTATCTGTCAGCGAAGATATTTTTACAAACACCGCTCACACACTTTACATAAAGACTCAGGTAGACATTATCTACTTGAAACACAAACAGATAGATCTGACATCTAAACACAGACGACAGATCCGATATCTAAACACAGATCTGACATCTAAACACAGACAGATTTGACATCTAAACACAGACAGATATGAAATCTAAACCCAGACAGACAGATCTGACATCTAGACCCAAACAGACAGATCTGACATCTGACCAGACAGAAAGATCTGACATCTAGACCCAGACAGACATGGAGACGAGCTGTAGGCAGAGAACAAGTAGACACTGGCATGCACTAGCTGGCGCTTGCTCAAGACAGATCTGATTAGAGGAAATTTGTTTATGTCCAATGCTTCAAGGGGAGCTAAGAAAAGACGAATAAGACAAAAAGTCTACAGATGACAGACTCAAGATAGACTTTACAAGGCTGACAGACTCAAGATAGACTTTACAAGGCTGACAGACTCAAGATAGACTTTACAAGGCTGACAGACTCAAGATAGACTTTACAAGGCTGACAGACTCAAGATAGACTTTACAAGGCTGACAGACTCAAGATAGACTTTACAAGGCTGACAGACTCAAGATAGACTTTACAAGGCTGACACAATATGTTTTCACTGACGCAGGCAATGTTTATCTGGCTAGACACCATACATTTTTTATGAGTAGAATAGACTTGTCTTGGTTGAAACAGACAAACTTTATCTGACCTACTCGGACAGACATTACATGACCTACTCGGACAGACATTACCTGACCTACTCGGACATACATTACATTACCTACTCGGGCATACATTACCTGACCTACTCGGACAGGTTATAGCAGACTCAAATCAGACATTTCAGCTTACACAAACAATCGTTTCCTGACAGACAGACCTGACCCACTCAGACAGTGTTTACCTGACCCACCCAGACAGTGTTTACCTGATCCACTTAGACAGTGTTTACCTGACCCACCACACAGACAGTGTTTACCTGATCCACTCAGACAGTGTTTACCTGACACACCCAGACAGTGTTTACCGGACACACCACTCAGACAGTGTTTACCTGACCCACTCAGACAGTGTTTACCTGACACACTCAGACAGTGTTTACCTGACACACCCAGACAGTGTTTACTACACACACCACACAGACAGTGTTTACCTGACCCACTCAGACAGTGTTTACCTGACCCACCCAGACAGTGTTTACCTGATCCACTCAGACAGTGTTTACCTGACCCACTCAGACAGTGTTTACCTGACACACCCAGACAGTGTTTACCTGACACACACAGACAGTGTTTACCTGATCCACCACACAGACAGTGTTTACCTGACCCACCACACAGACAGTGTTTACCTGACACACTCAGACAGTGTTTACCTGACCCACCACTCAGACAGTGTTTACCTGAGTGACTTTCGTTTTCAGAAGCAAATATTGTCCGTCAGCAGATATGACGAACTCCTTCGGTTCCAGAAGTTTCTATCAAATACATCAAATATATCTACATTATAGACATTGTTTCTGTTAACATAGCCCTACATTAACCAAGCCCACTTTGTTAACATATACCACATTAACAGCCCACTTTGTTAACATATCCAGCCCACATTCAAGCCACTTTGTTAACATATCCCAGCCCACATTAACAAGCCCACTTTGTTAACATATCCCAGCCCACATTAATCAGCCCACTTTGTTAACATATCCACCATTAACCAGCCCACTTTGTTAACATATCCCAGCCACATTAACCAGCCCACTTTGTTAACATATCACCACCCAATTAACCAGCCCACTTTGTTATACATACCTATCAAAGCCCACATTAACCAGCCCTTTGTTAACATACCATATCAAACCCAATTAACCAGCCCACTTTGTTAACATAACATATCAAAGCCACATTAACCAGTCCACTTTGTTAACATACATATCAAAGCCTCACATTAACCAGCCCACTTTGTTAACATACATATTCAAAGCCCACATTAACCAGTCCACTTTGTTAACATAACATGTCAAAGCCTTTCATTGTACAAGCCAAATCATTTAACATCATTCATTTCTAACCCAAAACACTTTCTATTTCCATACGTGAGCACAGAGAACACTTTCTATTTCCATACGTGAGCACAGAGAACACTTTCTATTTCCATACGTGAGCACAGAGAACACTTTCTATTTCCATACGTGAGCACAGAGAACACTTTCTATTTCCATACGTGAGCACAGAGAACACTTTCTATTTCCATACATGAGCACAGAGAACACTTTCTATTTCCATACGTGAGCACAGAGAACACTTTTATTTCCATACATGAGCACAGAGAACACTTTCATTTCCATACGTGACACAGAGAACACTTTCTATTTCTATACTGAGCACTAGAGTCACTTTCTATTTCATACTGAGCAAGAGATCCTTTCATTTCATACGTAGCACAAGAACACTTTCTATTTCCATACATGAGCACAGAGAACACTTTCTATTTCCATACGTGAGCACAGAGAACACTTTCTATTTCTATACGTGAGCACAGAGATCACTTTCTATTTCTATACGTGAGCACAGAGAACACTTTCTATTTCTATACGTGAGCACAGAGAACACTTTCTATTTCCATACGTGAGCACAGAGAACACTTTCTATTTCCATACGTGAGCACAGAGATACACTTCTCATTTCCATACGTAGCACAGAGACACTTTCTATTTCATACTGAGCACAGAGAACACTTTCTATTTCCATACGTGAGCACAGAGAACACTTTCTATTTCCATACGTGAGCACAGAGAACACTTTCTATTTCATACTGAGCACAGAGAACACTTTCTATTTCCATACGTGAGCACAGAGAACACTTTCTATTTCCATACATGAGCACAGAGAACACTTTCTATTTCCATACGTGAGCACAGAGAACACTTTCTATTTCCATACATGAGCACAGAGAACACTTTCTATTTCCATACATGAGCACAGAGAACACTTTCTATTTCCATACGTGAGCACAGAGAACACTTTTTATTTCCATACGTGAGCACAGAGAACACTTTCTATTTCCATACGTGAGCACAGAGAACACTTTCTATTTCCATACATGAGCACAGAGAACACTTTCTATTTCCAACTCACAGATCACTTCATTTCCAATCACAAAACAATTTTCATGAGACGGGAAATTATTTCCATATAACACAGAGAACACTTTTATTTCTACGTGAGCACAGAGACATTATTCAACTCGACAGAGAATCATAAACAACAGATGATCAAAGACAGGAACAAGCATGTAATCAAACAGTAGATCAAGAGGTATTGATCTAGACGTCAAGTCTATCAAAGACAGATGAGATCAAAGACAGATGAGATCAAAGACAGACGAGATCAAAGACAGATGAGATCAAAGACAGATGAGATCAAAGACAGATGAGATCAAAGACAGATGAGATCAAAGACAGACGAGATCAAAAACAGACGAGATCAAAGACAGATGAGATCAAAGACAGATGAGATCAAAGACAGATGAGATCAAAGACAGATGAGATCAAAGACAGATGAGATCAAAGACAAACGAGATCAAAGACAGATGAGATCAAAGACAGATGAGATCAAAGACAGATGAGATCAAAGACAGATGAGATCAAAGACAGATGAGATCAAAAGATGAGATCAAAGACAGATGAGATCAAAGACAAATGAGATCAAAGACAGATGAGATCAAAGACAGATGAGATCAAAGACAGATGAGATCAAAGACAGATGAGATCAAAGACAGAGAGATCAAAGACAGATGAGATCAAAGACAGATGAGATCAAAGACAGATGAGATCAAAAGATGAGATCAAAGACAGATGAGATCAAAGACAAATGAGATCAAAGACAGATGAGATCAAAGACAGATGAGATCAAAGACAGATGAGATCAAAGACAGATGAGATCAAAGACAGATGAGATCAAAGACAGATGAGATCAAAGACAGATGAGATCAAAGACAGATGAGATCAAAGACAGATGAGATCAAAGACAGATGAGATCAAAGACAGATGAGACAGAGATCAAAGACAGATGAGATCAAAGTCAGAGGAGATCAAAGTCAGACGAGATCAAAGACAGATGAGACAGAGATCAAAGACAGACGAGATCAAAGACAGGTGAGACAGAGATCAAAGACAGACAAGATAAAAGACAGGCAAGACAGACAGAGATCAAAGACAGACAAGATAAAAGACAGGCAAGACAGACGAGATCAAAGACAGATGAGACAGAGATCAAAGCAGAAAATACCATAGAAGACACCATAGAGGAATGAGACCTAGATAGAAGACAAAGAGCACATAGACAGAAGAGACCACAGACAGAAGAACACATAGACAGAAGAGACCATGCGAGACAGAAGAACACATAAGACACAGAAGAGACACATGAGAGACAGAAGAGACCACAGACAGAAGAGACCACAGACAGAAGAGACCATAGACAGAAGAGACCACAGACAGAAGAGACCATAGACAGAAGAGACCACAGACAGAAGAGCACATAGACAGAAGAGACCACAGACAGAAGAGCACATAGACAGAAGAGACCATAGACAGAAGAGACCAAGACAGAAGACATAGAGGAAGAGATCACAGACAGAGCCAGGTGCCACTAGATATAAGAGCACATAGGCGGAAGAGATCAAGACAGTAGAACCACAGACAGAAAGAGACCACAGACAGAAGAGACCACAGACAGAAGAGACCACAGACAGAAGACACCACAGACAGAAGAGACCATAGACAGAAGAGACCATAGACAGAAGAGACCATAGACAGAAGAGACCATAGACAGAAGAGATAATAGACAGAAGAGACCATAGACAGAAGAGACCATAGACAGAAGAGACCATAGACAGAAGAGACCATAGACAGAAGAGACCATAGACAGAAGACCCCATAGAGGGAAAAGACCTAGACAGAAGACAGAGGTGTCCATAGATATAAGAACATATAGACAGAAGAGACCAAAGACAGAAAAGACGATAGATAGAAGAGACCATAGACAGAAAAGTTCATAGATGGAAGAAAGAAGAAAGCTTACAAATTCATTCTTGCCCATGATGATAGTTGATGTGTTGGTTGTACAGTTAAATAAACTGAAATCATGTGCGCTGCTGCTGTACAAGAACTGGTTGCTACCTGGGACAGAGACAAACAAACTAAAACATATTATATTCTACTTCTACTGTATCACAGACTAATGGCATTAAACATTCTATGATTGCCAGAGAGAAAGAAAGATAGAGAGATCATCATCATCAAGTAGCTTGTCCCTTCTGGAACTTGGTTCTCATGACAGCAGTCCTGAAAAACTCTCTATTCTGTGCAAGTTGACCGGCGTCAGCAGCAGTAATTCTCAGATCGTCAATGATATCTTGACCCATCGTCTTCTAGGTCTTCCTCTCATTCTTCTTCCAGGAAACATTCTCTCCAGAATTATCTTTTTTAGGCACTCGTGTCGTTTGATGTGTCCGAAATATTTAATCTTTCTCGTTTTTATGCTTTGTAATAGCTAACTCTCTTTAATATCAAACTGTTGTAGAACAGAAAGATTTGTTCTTGTCTCTGTCCATGATATTCTAAGTACTCTTCTGTAGCATTTGTATTCAAATGCATTATGATTGTCTCCGCCGCTTTGTCAATGATCCATGTCTCACAACCATATGTTGCCAAGGGAAAAACGCAGTCTCTTAAACACATGATTTGTGTTCTTATATCAGTTCTCTTCCATAGGTTAGTTAGTTCTTTATATTCTAGTTCCTTCCATAGGTTAGTTCTAAGTTCTTATATCAGTTCTTTCTTCCCATAGAGTTAGTTCATTCTCTCATATCTATGTTACTCTTCCATAGGTTAGTTAGTTCTTGCTCAGATCATTCAGTTCCTTCCATAGTTAGTTAGTTCTTATTCAGTTCCTTCCATAGTTTAGTTAGTTCTTATACTCTCTTAGCAACGTTCTCTTCCATAGGTTATGTTCTAAGTTCCTCCATGATGTTAGTTCTTACATTTCTTCCATAGTTAGTTAGTTTTATGTTCTTCATGGATGTTAGTTCTCTTCCATAGGTTAGTTAGTTCTTATCGCATGTTAGTTGTTCTTATTCGTTCCTTCCATAGTGTTGTTCTTAACAGTTCTTCATAGGTTGTTAGTTCTTATGTCAGTTCCCTTCCATAGGTTAGTTAGTTCTTTCAGTCTATAGTTAGTTAGTTCTAAGTTCCTTCCATAGGTTAGTTAGTTCTCATGTCATTCCCTTCCATAGGTTAGTTAGTTCTTATATCAGTTCCTTCCATAGGTTAGTGTCTAGTTCCTCATGTTCATTCCCTTCCATAGGTTAGTTAGTTCTTATATCAGTTCCTTCCATAGGTTGTTAGCTTATGTTCTTATAGTTAGTTGTCTATACTCCTTCCAGTTAGTTCTATATCATCTTCCATAGGTTAGTTAGTTCTTATATCAGTTCCTTCCCATGGGTTTAGTTCTATGTTCTTCATGTTAGTTCTCTTCCATAGGTTAGTTAGTTCTTATGTCAGTTCCCTTCCATAGGTTAGTTAGTTCTTATGTCATTCCCTTCCATAGGTTAGTTAGTTCTTATGTCATTCCCTTCCATAGGTTAGTTAGTTCTTATGTCAGTTCCCTTCCATAGGTTAGTTAGTTCTTATGTCAGTTCCCTTCCATAGGTTAGTTAGTTCTTATGTCAGTTCCTTCCATAGGTTAGTTAGTTCTTATGTCAGTTTCCTTCCATAGTTTAGTTAGTTCTTATGTCAGTTCCCTTCCATAGATTAGTTAGTTCTTATATCAGTTTCCTTCCATAGGTTAGTTAGTTCTTATTTCAGTTCCCTTCCATAGGTTAGTTAGTTCTTATATCAGTTCCTTCCATAGGTTAGTTAGTTCTTATATCAGTTCCTTCCATAGTTAGTTAGTTCTTATATCATGTTGCCTTCTCCATTCCAGGTTAGTTAGTTCTTTTAGTTTTTTTGCAAAGCAATGCTCAGCTTTCTTTTAATTTTTAATAGCATTCCCGTCACTTGTCAGCAATGTCCCAAGATATTCAAAGTTGTCGACACATTCTATTTTGTGACAGTTGATAAATATATTAGCCATCATCACTGTTTTATTAGTTGTAAAGAGAAGTAGAAAATGACATAAAAAAGACATACAGAAAGGAGGAACAAACAAAGATGTCAAGATAAGACAACAAACAGATAGACACAGAAGGAGGAACAAACAAAGATGTCAAGGTAAGAATACAAAAAGCAAGGAGAAACTTGATTACATTGAGAAATATATGGAAGTCAAGAATGTTTCAATCAAATGTGAAGTCAGTGCTGCTTCTATGGCTTGAAACATGGAGGACAACAAAAGAAACCATCAGAAAACTGCAGGCCCTTTCGTAAATGGATGTTTACGTAGAATAGAGGGACTGAGATGGTATGATAAGATTACGAACGAAGAACTCAGAGAAAGAACAAAGCAGACACCAGTGGAGAAAGGGCTCAGGAAGAGATGCTGGCGATGGATAGGACATACATTGAGAAGACCGACCGGAAGCATTGTAAAACAGGCACTGTTTTAGAACCCGCAGGGAAAGAGGAGTAGGGAAGGCCTAGACAACCTGGAGAAGAGAGCTGGAGGCTGATATTAAAAGGATAGGTAAAACTTGGAAAGCATTGGAAGAGATGGCAGGCGAGAGGAAGAGCTGGAAGAAGTTTGTTGACGACCTGTGCTCCGTTGGGAGTTGAAAGGAGAAGAAGACAAATGAGAGAGAGATATTAAGACAGGTATGTGACAGCCACAAAGAAGAATGGAGGGAGATATTAAGACAGGTATGTGACAGCCACAAAGAAGAATGGAGGGAGATATTAAGACAGGTATGTGACAGCCAAAAGAAGAATGGAGAGAATTAGACAGGTATGACAGCACAAAGAAGACATGAGAGATATTAAACAGGTATGTGAAGCAAAGAGAAGAATGGAGGAGATATTAGAAGTAAGACGACCAGCCAAGAAGAATAAAGATGAGAGATGTATAAAGACAGGCATGACAGCCAAGAAATTTAGGGATATTTAGACAGTATGCACAGCCACAAAAACATGAAGAGATATAAACAGGTATGTGACAGCCAAGAAGAATGAGACACATAGAATGACACACAAAATGACACATAGAAATGACACATATAAGCAAAGTTCAGAACAGTCACGATATCATATACGTCAATAAACACATCCAGCCATAGGAAGACATATACAACAATCGAGACATGGTACTAAAGACATGGACATGCAGCCATTCAGGAATACATACACACACACACACAATCCCATACACCGTAGCAAACACATGCAGCCATTCAGGAATACATACATCACACAATCTCATACACCTGTACGCAAACAAGCAGCCATTCAGGAATACATACATGCACACACACAATCCCATACACCGTACGCAAACACATGCAGCCATTCAGGAATACATACATGCACACACACAATCCCATACACCGTACGCAAACACATGCAGCCATTCAGGAATACATACATGCACACAATCCCATACACTGTATGCAAACATATGCAGCCATTCAGGAATACATACATGCACACACACAAATCCCATACACCGTAGCAAACACATGCAGCCATTCAGGAATACATACACGCACACAATCCCATACAACGTACGCAAACACATGCAGCCATTCAGGAATACATACATGCACACACACAATCCCATACACCGTATGCAAATACATGCAGCCATTCAGGAATACATACATGCACACAATCCCATACACGTACTGCAAACACATGCAGCCATTCAGGAATACATACATGCACACAATCCCATACACCGTATGCAAACACATGCAGCCATTCAGGAATACATACATGCACACACACACAATCCCATACCCCGTAGCAAACACATGCAGCCATTCAGGAATACATACATGCACACAATCCCATACACCGTACGCAGACACAGCACCATTCAGAATACATACACCACACAATCCCATACAACGTACGCAAACACATGCAGCCATTCAGGAATACATACATGCACACACACACAATCCCATACACCGGACGCAAACACACGCACAATCTCGCGTATATATATAACCAGGACCGTGACGTGCTATGATACAGAGAGGTGGCCTCATCAGGCGGGACATAAGGGAGGGCGGGGATAAGCAGCAAAATCAAAATCACAATTGAAGGTTATTTTAAAGAAAAAAACATTTAAGGGGTCTCAAACAATGGGAGGATCCCATATATACACACCACAATGCACATATATCACAGACCTGGGATCACATAGCCAGAATGCCTCGATTACAAGTTCAATAAATTCTTGATCTCAAACTGTGAGAGAAACATACACAATAACATCACCATCAAGTTACAAGTCAATAAATTCTAGTCTCAAACAATGTGAGAGAAACATACACAATAGCATCACCATCAAGTTACAAGTCAATAAATTCTAGTCTCAAACAATGTGAGAGAAACATACACAATAGCATCACCATCAAGTTACAAGTCAATAAACATCTCAACAATAAGACAATACACAATACATCACCATCAAGTTACAAGTCAATAAATTCTAGTCTCAAACAATGTGAGAGAAACATACACAATACCATCACCATCAAGTTACAAGTCAATAAATTCTAGTTTTCAAACAATGTCGTCTGTCGTCTCTATGTTAATTATTATTGTTTCAAATTGTTGATTTATCACGCAAAGTTGACAACAAAATATAAAGTGCTTCTTTTCATCTTTTTCTTCTTCTTTTTCTTTCCAATCGCTATTTTGATATTATACGGTTAGACATGTTCTTATGATGAAGTCGACTGGAGCTCATCTCTGGTGTCCTGTAGTTTTGATGATTATACCGTTAGACGCGTTCTTATGATGAAGTCGACTTGTCCGGAGCTCATCTCTGGTGCCATGTAGTTTTGATGATTATACCGTTAGAAGTGTTCTTATGATGAAGTCGACTGTTGTCTGGAGCTCATCTCTGGTGTCATGTAGTTTTGATGATTATACCGTTAGAAGTGTTCTTATGATGAAGTCGACTGTTGTCTGGAGCTCATCTCTGGTGCCATGTAGTTTTGATGATTATACCGTTAGAAGCGTTCTTATGATGAAGTCAACTGTTGTCTGGAGCTCATCTCTGGTACCATGTAGTTTTGATGATTATACCGTTAGACGCGTTCTTATGATGAAGTCAACTGTTGTCTGGAGCTCATCTCTGGTGCCGTGTAGTTTTGAATTTAGTGTTGAGTTGTAGGGCCAGCATTCCTTTCTAGGGAGGACATACAGGTGACAGTCTTGAAGGATATGTTCTGTGGTATGATCAGCGGTGTCACAGGGACACAGAGTGGATGGGACAATCGTAGCCTGTGTAGGTGCTTGTTCAGTCTGTTATGTTCTATCCTGAGTCGACAGATGATAGTCTGTCCTTGTCTGTCGAGTGTGTGATAGTCTGTCCTTGTCTGTCGAGTGTGTGGTAGTCATCGTTGGATAGTTTATGTTCTTTTCTGACGTCCACGATAGCTTTTTTTATTTTCTTCAAAGTAGGTGATTTCATTTTCTACTTGTTCACATTCTGCTCCATTTTTGTCAAGTTTGCCTTCCCGTTACCTGGCACTCCACAGTGATGGTACCACTGTAGTGTAACTCTCTTGTTACCTGGCACTCCACAGTGTGATGGTACCCACTGTAGTGTAACTCTCTTGTTACCTGGCACTCCACAGTGTGATGGTACCTACTGTAGTGTAACTCTCTTGTTGGCAGAAATCTTTCAGAACTCTTTTCTCAGGGATGGGAGTTCACTCTGGAGGGCTTGCAGAACGGATAGTGCATCTGTGAAAAAACCACTTGTTGGCAGTCAGAGTTGGTGTTGTTGATCATGATTGCGACCTGTAGTAGTGCTTGAACCTCTGCTGTGTAGTTGTGATTAGGGGTAAGAGGTGGTAACAACATCGACATGATTAGTGGTAAGAGAGTACATCAACATCGACATGATTAGTGGTAAGAGAGTATATCAACATCGACATGATTACTGGTAAGAGAGTACAACAACATCGACATGATTAGTGGTAAGAGAGTACATCAACATCGACATGATTACTGGTAAGAGAGTACATCAACATCGACATGATTAGTGGTTAGAGAGTACATCAACATCGACATGATTAGTGGTTAGAGAGTACATCAACATCGACATGATTAGAGGTAAGAGATGATCTGTCTGTCTGTCTGTCTATCTCTCTAGCATGTGAACTCTTGGCACTTAACTAATGCAGCAACAAACGCGCACCACGTTTCTCTGTTCTTGGCCGTCATCCTCTGTGTTGTGTTCCAGCTGTCATTCATTTCTTTCAGTTCTTGCTCAACTGTTCTCCTCCAGGTCTTTTAGGATCTGTCATGTTTTCGTTTACCCTCTAGTATCTATCAAAGTGTAGTATTTGTTAAAGATTTAGTCTCAATGCGTATCACATATCTGATCCAACTTCTCTTCTTGATGATGGTTCTCATATTCTCTTTCTGGTACTGTTTAAACAGTTATTGGTTAGAGATAATATTTGTATGATGGTTCTCATATTCTCTTTCTGGTACTGTTTAAGCAGTTATTGGTTAGAGATAATATTTTGCCAGAACCAGTGGCGGCTCATGATCCTTTTTGTTGGTGGGGCCAGACTCAAATTTTCGGGAAAATCATGATTTTAGGTTAGGTTATATTTTAATTTATTAACTAATAAATACACGTTACACATTATTTTTGGTGGGGCCTGGCCCCATTTGCCTTTAATGACGAATCGCCACTGGTCAGAACATGTGTAACATCTTTCGTAGACAAGTTTCTTGGAAAGTAGAAAGTTTGAACACATCGTGTTCTGCCATCCAGTGACAAGAGAAGACATCCACTTAAAATGACAATAAAATGTTTTCTCTTATTCGCCCGTTATGTAGTTAAGTTATGTGTAGTCATGCCACCAAGTATGATCCATTTGAATTACTTTTGCGTGAAACTTCCTTTCCTTATCACCAAGTTCCCTCCCCATTTAGGCGAACATTACTGCGACTTTAGGGGTACTTGTAATTTAGGTTTGTCAAGTAAAGTAAATGATACATTAATGATATTAATGATAAGACATTGACTAGATTATATCAACTTACTTGGTGTAGCAATAATGACAGCAGTAACGATAAGATTATATCAACTTACTTGGTGTAGCAATAATGACAGCAGTAACGATAAGATTATATCAACTTACTTGGTGTAGCAATAATGACAGCAGTAACGATAAGATTATATCAACTTACTTGGTGTAGCAATAATGACAGCAGTAACGATAAGATTATATCAACTTACTTGGTGTAGCAATAATGACAGCAGTAACGATAAGATTATATCAACTTACTTGGTGTAGCAATAATGACAGCAGTAACGATAAGATTATATCAACTTACTTGGTGTAGCAATAATGACAGCAGTAACGATAAGATTATATCAACTTACTTGGTGTAGCAATAATGACAGCAGTAACGATAAGATTATATCAACTTACTTGGTGTAGCAATAATGACAGCAGTAACGATAAGATTATATCAACTTACTTGGTGTAGCAATAATGACAGCAGTAACGATAAGATTATATCAACTTACTTGGTGTAGCAATAATGACAGCAGTAACGATAAGATTATATCAACTTACTTGGTGTAGCAATAATGACAGCAGTAACGATAAGATTATATCAACTTACTTGGTGTAGCAATAATGACAGCAGTAACGATAAGATTATATCAACTTACTTGGTGTAGCAATAATGACAGCAGTAACGATAAGATTATATCAACTTACTTGGTGTAGCAATAATGACAGCAGTAACGATAAGGGCGCAAACTATGAGGATAACAAGAAGTGCAATAGCTATCCCCCTCCAGTTTCTCTGTTGACTGGCAGTAGCCACCAACTCCTGATGAAAAATCAAACAACAAAAACATGTTACTTCATTGAAACGAATACATGTGGTAGGAGAGAGGGGGGTGGATGGAGTAATGGGCGTGTAGAGTATCACTGTGGTTAGTTGGTATCAGCGACAACATCAGCAATAACCATCAGCAATATTGGTGGCAGTCACATTGACAGTAGTAGATGTAATGTCGGTAATAGTATTAGTTGTTGTAGTAGCAGTTGTAGTAGTAGTAATAGTAGTTGTAGTAGTAACCGCAGTTGTAGTAATAATATCGACAGTAGAAGTATTAATATCGACCCTAACTTAGTAGTAGTAGTAGTGGTGGTAGTAGTAGCTGTGGTGGTAGTAGTAGTAACAACAGTACTAATAGTAGTAGTTGTAGCAGCAGCAACAGTAGTAATAGTGGCAGTAGTACTAGTAGTAGTTGTAGTAGTAATAGTAGTAGTGTGGGCGATCACTCTCTGTCCGCTAATATTAATCACGCCGTAATTAACCTTTCATATAAATATATGAAACCCAATTCTGTATTTCAATCTTTATTATATGCATATATTTCACCTATATAGCACCTTTACATCTACAACACATATATCATATTCATACATATATATATAACATACAATATAGTCCCAACATGATTACCTCACTCTGAAAATGATATATCACCTTACAATATAAAATGCTAAACTATAACCACTTGATTATATAAGCACAAATCTTCACTATTCAAGTCCTACACTCTATTGAATCGCTAATACAAGTTCATCACATAATTGTATTGTACAGGTTAGTCTGAAGTCCTTAGAATGCCTCTGTCTATTTTAAAATGTTAATAGTTTTCTGTGGAACAGCTGTTCGGTTGAGTGTTCCATGGGTCTGTTACTTGTGACTTCAAAGATATATATTTCTTCAAAGTGTCTATTTTCTGTCTCTTGATGAAAGTTTGCTTTTATACATTAAGATCATATCTGTAAAACGAGGCTCTGATAACTTGGTCACTTTTCTACAAATGGCAATTTAGAAGATATATATTTCCGGTTGAACAGGTAAGGCTTTCTCTAGTGCTGTCTGTCTCTATAAGATGCTACTTCTATTCTCTATCAGATTTGTCTATAGGTCTGATCGTGGCTACTCTGCTGTGTGGATCTATTTATGAATCTGCTGTCCACACTACACATGTCTAGTTATACTCACATATCCGAAGTCAGCGTTGGTCGTCTCTTCAACTCAGCACACTGGGCCATTCCGTCTGCCCTTTTGGGAGTTTTGCAAGACTCTCTCCATGTTCGGCAAATCTCTATCCGAGTTCTAAAAGTCTTTCTGCTAAGTCTCTTCTGCTAAGTTGCTACTGCTAAGTTGTTTCTCTCTCTATGTGTCCTATCGGCTGTCGGAGTGTCTAGCCATACTCACATATTCGAACTCAATTCCGGTCTCTTCAACGCAGCACACTGGGCCATTCCGTCTGCCCTTTGCGAGCTCTGCAAATTTCTCTACGTTCTGCACGTCTCTTCTCTTCCTCTACCCTCCTGAATTTCCGTCACCGTCTATTTATATGGGACTAAAAACCCACCTTTGTCTTGCCCCAAAATATCTCCATTTCGTTTCATTATCATACTAATGATTACTGACTCTACCGGTGTCTATCTTCCTGAGAAATCGTCCATAAATCTGTCCGGCATCCCTGCTTAAATTTCCAATCTCAGTCTTTAACAAATGAGGTCATCCTACTTATCTTTCGGAAATTCATGTAGTATTTCCATAATGGCTTCGTCTGCCTAATTTATTTTTGGGAAACCTAGCCGTTGCATTTTTAAACAGCTTCGTGGGGTCGCCCTACTTAATTAAACTTTTGAACTTTTGACTTGTTTTTCTGTGGCCTATTGGAATTTGATACCTTTTTGTCCTTCTCACCCACGAACACTATTACAGTAGTTGTAGCAGCAGTAGTAGTAGTAATATCGTAGTAGTAATAGTGGTAGTTGTACTAGTAGTAGTTGTAGTAGTAATAGTAGTAGTTGTAGTAGTAGTAATAGTAGTAGTTGTAGTAGTAGTAGTAGTAATAGTAGTAGTTGTAGTAGTAGTAGTTGTAGTAGTTGTAGTAGTAGTAGTAGTAATAGTAGTAGTTGTAGTAGTAGTTGTTGTAGCAGCAGCAGTAGTAGTAGTAGTAATTTATCCACGATAATTTATCCGCCGATAATTCCCTAGGACAATTTATTCGCAGACAATACCCCAGGACAATTTATCCGTCGAAGAAACACCCTAGGAGAATTTATCCGCCGACAATATCCCAGGACAATTTATAGGCCGACAATACTCCAGGACAATTTATACACCGACAATACCCTAGGACAATTTATATCCGCTGAAAATTCCCTAGGACAATTTATACGCCGACAATATCCCAGGACAACTTATCCGCCGAAAACACACTTGGACAATTTATTCGTCGAGAATACCCCAGTGCAATTTATCCATCGACAATAACACAAGACAATTTATCCATCGACAATAACACAAGACAATTTATCCGTCGATAATAACATAAGACAATTTATCCCTCGACAATAACACAAGCCAGTTTGTCTGTTGACAATAACACAAGACAATTTATCCGTCGACAATAACACAAGACAATTTATCCGTCGACAATAACACAAGACAATTTATACATCGACAATAACACAAGCCAATTTATACATCGACAATAACACAAGACAATTTATCTGTTGACAATAACACAAGACAATTTATCCATCGACAATAACACAAGACAATTTATACATCGACAATAACACACGACAATTTATCTGTTGACAATCACACAAGACAATTTATCCGTCGACAATAACACAAGACAATTTATCTGTTGACAATAACACAAGATAATTTATCCATCAACAATAACACAAGACAATTTATCTACTGACAATAACACAAGACAATTTATCCGTCGACAATAACATAAGACAATTTATCCCTCGACAATAACACAAGACAGTTTATCTGTTGACAATAACACAAGACAATTTATCCGTCGACAATAACACAAGACAATTTATCCGTCGACAATAACACAAGACAATTTATCCATCGACAATAACACAAGACAATTTATCCATCGACAATAACACAAGACAATTTATCCGTTGACAATAACACAAGACAATTTATCCGTCGACAATAACACAAGACAATTTATACATCGACAATAACACAAGACAATTTATACATCGACAATAACACAAGCCAATTTATCTGTTGACAATAACACAAGACAATTTATCCGTCGACAATAACACAAGACAATTTATCTGTTGACAATAACACAAGACAATTTATCCGTTGACAATAACACAAGACAATTTATCCGTTGACAATAACACAAGACAATTTATCCGTTGACAATAAGGGTATGATCAACAGTTGTTGTGCCAGTAACACTAACAATTTAATCAGTGATAGCGCAGCCATCCGAATAATATTTCACATAACATGCCTGCCAGTGTATTATATACAGTGTAGTCATTAAAACAAAGTGCTTGAATTACATAGATAAACAAATAATGAAGTGGTTTTTTTCCACTTAATAAGAATGCATCCAAACTCCAAAGTATACAGTCTTCTACAACAGAACATCGGGAAAGAAGGCAAGAGGAAGACCACGGAAAAGATGGTTAGATGGCGTAGCAGAATCCTGTGAAAGAGCAAAGATAACAATCACACAAGCCACCAGAACAGCGCAAGACAAAACAGAAAACCACGACACTGGGCAACAACCCGGTAGCAGTGTGACGACACTGGGCAACAACCTGGTAGCAGTGTGACGACACTGGGCAACAACCTGGTAGCAGTGTGACGACACTGGGCAACAACCTGGTAGCAGTGTGACGACACTGGTCAACAACCTGGTACAGTGTGACGACACTGGGCAACAACCTGGTAGCAGTGTGACGACACTGGGCAACAACCTGGTAGCAGTGTGACGACACTGGGCAACAACCTGGCAGCAGTGTGACGACACTGGGCAACAACCTGGTAGCAGTGTGACGACACTGGGCAACAACCTGGTAGCAGTGTGACGACACTGGGCAACAACCTGGTAGCAGTGTGACGACACTGGGCAACAACCTGGTAGCAGTGTGACGACACTGGGCAACAACCTGGTAGCAGTGTGACGACACTGGGCAACAACCTGGTAGCAGTGTGACGACACTGGGCAACAACCTGGTAGCAGTGTGACGACACTGGGCAACAACCTGGTAGCAGTGTGACGACACTGGGCAACAACCTGGTAGCAGTGTGACGACACTGGGCAACAACCTGGTAGCAGTGTGACGACACTGGGCAACAACCTGGTAGCAGTGTGACGACACTGGGCAACAACCTGGTAGCAGTGTGACGACAGAAAACCACGACACTGGGCAACAACACGGTAGCAGTGTGACGACAGAAAACCACGACACTGGGCAATAACCCGGTAGCAGTGTGACGACAGAAAACCACGACACTGGGCAACAACACGGTAGCAGTGTGACGACAGAAAACCACGACACTGGGCAACAACCTGGTAGCAGTGTGACGACACTGGGCAACAACCTGGTAGCAGTGTGACGACACTGGGCAACAACCTGGTAGCAGTGTGACGACACTGGGCAACAACCTGGTAGCAGTGTGACGACACTGGGCAACAACCTGGTAGCAGTGTGACGACACTGGGCAACAACCTGGTAGCAGTGTGACGACACTGGGCAACAACCTGGTAGCAGTGTGACGACACTGGGCAACAACCTGGTAGCAGTGTGACGACACTGGGCAACAACCTGGTAGCAGTGTGACGACACTGGGCAACAACCTGGTAGCAGTGTGACGACACTGGGCAACAACCTGGTAGCAGTGTGACGACACTGGGCAACAACCTGGTAGCAGTGTGACGACACTGGGCAACAACCTGGTAGCAGTGTGACGACACTGGGCAACAACCTGGTAGCAGTGTGACGACACTGGGCAACAACCTGGTAGCAGTGTGACGACAAAAGAAGAAAGAAGACATTAAAATGTAATTTTGTTATATGACATTAGTTAGACTATCAAAGAGAAATGTAGACATACATTGAAGTAGGTAATAGCCGTCTAGCATGAACCGGAAACAGGTGGTGTCAATCTTACTTATCTGTGCGTTGTGATACTAATGTCAAAGGTCACGTGCTGAAGAAAAACGTGATCGATTTCTTTATTGACATGCGCAGTTCACAAACTGAACTATCGATTAGCTGGTAACCATGGAAACATCGGTTTGATTGTACCAATCGAAATGCAGGAGATATATCTATGTTTATTCAACTTATTGAACGAAATATATCAAGTATGGCCGCTATGCAATTGTTGTGTATGCCTAGCAACAGGGCTATGCTGTGCTATGATACAGAGAAAATATAACCAATTTGCATTCCTTCATTCTGTCCGCCCATACTTTGTTCGTTTCATCTCTCTATCCATGTTGTTACACATGCTGATCCAACTAACTTGCATTCATTCCTTCTGTCTTCTCAGACTTTGTTCGTTTTATCTCTCTATCCATCTTGTTACACATGCTGATCCAACTAACTTGCATTCATTCCTTCTGTCTTCTCAGACTTTGTTCGTTTTATCTCTCTATCCATCTTGTTACACATGCTGGCCCAACTAACTTGCATTCATTCATTTCATCCGCCCATACTTTGTTCGTTTTATCTCTCTATCCATGTTGTTACACATGCTGATCCAACTAACTTGCATTCATTCCTTCTGTCTTCTCAGACTGTGTTCGTTTTATCTCACTATCCATGTTGTTACACATGCTGGCCCAACTAACTTGCATTCATTCATTTCATCCGCCCATACTTTGTTCGTTTTATCTCTCTATCCATGTTGTTACACATGCTGATCCAACTAACTTGCATTCATTCCTTCTGTCTTCTCAGACTTTGTTCGTTTTATCTCTCTATCCATGTTGTTACACATGCTGGCCCAACTAACTTGCATTCATTCATTCTCTACTCCCCTCCTTTATTCGTTTCATCTCTCTATCCATCTTGTTCCTTCTCTCCTCCCCTCCTTTATTCGTTTCCTCTCTCTAT
Source organism: Arion vulgaris (assembly GCA_020796225.1). Classification (NCBI taxonomy): domain Eukaryota; kingdom Metazoa; phylum Mollusca; class Gastropoda; order Stylommatophora; family Arionidae; genus Arion; species Arion vulgaris. Next base: position 1,516,574 of record CM036774.1, read on the forward strand.
CCATCTTGTTCCTCCTCTACTCCCCTCCTTTATTCGTTTTATCTCTCTATTCATCTTGTTCCTTCTCTCCTCCCCTCCTTTATTCGTTTCATCTCTCTATTCATCTTGCTACACCTGCTGGTATGAATATGTATATTAATATTAGCTGTTTTTCGATTCTAGAATAATGTATTTATCGAGCCTCCATCACAGACATCTCACACCCGCCGCTGTGCGATGGTGTGTGTGTGTGGGACTAGCTAACATCATGTGGTGGCTTCACACGAATTCACGAGACTGGTAGTACACAATCGATTGAGGATGTCATCAAATTAAGTATATTGCCGGACTACCATTGTTGAGAAATGTCTCACATATTCTCATTGCTTTGTTGTTGTTGTTCGTCTATAGCAGGTGATGATGATGAGGACATTGTTTGTGCATGAATGGGTGTGTGTGTCGTGTGCAGGTGACTGAAGGGCTAATTTGGGCTCGGAATATTCATGTAGATTATGGACACAGAGTTTTGGCAGAACAAGTTTTAGAGTTTAATCTAAAGCGCTTCCAGGGCCCTGGCTTGCTTTTGTTTCTCTAGGGCGGGGATTCTGACCGACTGCAGCGTCTCAGCCTTTTGGCTCGAATCAGAGTCAGTGAGTGCCAACTTGATAGCGGCATAAAGGTGGGAACCTCCATAGAGACAATAGGCAACTAAAATAATTTTAAAAATTCAAGCAGCTCTCATTCGAAAGGGGGACAACGCTTGGAGTTTTACACATTTCAAACGTTTATGTCCCCACCTGCTCCCGCAGTAAAGGGTAAGGGCCCTAAACTGATTACAATATTTGTTTTTTTAATTCTTGAACGTATACCGTACACATATCATAATGTGACATTGTACTATATATATCTTTGTAGACGTATAGCGTACACATATCACAATGTGACATTGTACTATACTATCTTTGTAGACGTATAGCGTACACATATCACAATGTGACATTGTACTATATATATCTTTGTAGACGTATAGCGTACACATATCACAATACGACATTGTACTATATATATCTTTGTAGACGTATAGCGTACACTATCACAAAATGAAAACGCACACTGTACTAGATAGATATCTGAGAAAGCTCAATGTAAATTAGTGAACTGAAATGTAGTATTACCTTCCTTCTATCGCTATGAACATCAATACAACATTTCTAGTGAATGTGACATCATTGTAGAAACTTAAGACGAGAAACACGTACAGCATATCACAATAACTTCGTGACCTCTAGACATAGTTTAGCTACATTGTTGGTGACCTTGTCTGTATCTACTTCAGTTTCCTTCCAGCTATTCCATGTCGTAAACAGGAACATTTAACAATAAATCATCATTTGTCAGGCAATCAATCAATCAATCAACATTGATCAGACAATCATTCATATCCCTAACAGCTAAACATCGAATTCTCAAAAGTAACTTGGCTATCAAAGAGCACAAAACAAGGAAAATTAAATAATTCGGATACATCAAACGACATGAGTGCCTAGAGAAGATAATTTTGGAGGGAAATAGTTGTATATAAACTTAGTATTGGCTGCTTTACTCCAGCCAGATCATTTAAAGTCTTTCTATAATGCTTCTATATAAAGACCAGGTGCTGGGAATCCAGTGCGCAAGATCGCCAAATGTGATGAAAAATTTCGCAGAAGAACATGATCGGATGACAGTGAACTGGGCGTCGCGAGCTCCCATATGGTCAGTTCCATTGAAACGAGTGGCCACAGGGGTCACAGAGCATTGGCCTATATTGAGTAAGTGTTGGTCGAAATAGTCACTGATCATTTTGCCTGTTTCGCCGATATATGCATTAGCACAACGCTTGCAAGTGATGGCGTAGATTATATTTCGAGACCCGCATATATAAGATAAATGATCGCATACATTTTAAACGAAATTCGGATGTGCCTGTCCTATACGTTGTAGCGGCCTAACAGGGACGCAACGTACTCACCTCGGGCGAAACCACACGGATCATAAACAGTTGTTAACTTGGTCGATAAGAACAAACTACACAGATTATAAACAGTGGTTAATTGGTGATAAGAACAAACTACAGATCATAAACAGTGGTTAACTGGTCGATAGAACACTACACAGATTATAAACAGTGGTTAACTTGGTCGATAAGAACAAACTACACAGATTATAAACAGTGGTTAACTTGGTCGATAAGAACAAACTACACAGATTATAAACAGTGTTAACTTGGTCGATAAGAACAAACTACACAGATTATAAACAGTAGTTAACTTGGTCGATAAGAAGAAATGTAAACCACAAACTTATCTCAAATCCATAAATGAGAACAAGGGCAGGCGATTGAAGAGAGGTCGATCCTGGATGGCCGAGGCAGAGGATGTTATTAAACAGGTCTGTACTCTAGATGAGCTGAGGCACGGTGACGAATGGATGCCTATATCAGAGGATATGACTGCTTACGTCAGGGTTATCAGCACACTTGGACGCCGCTGTAGAGAATGGGCCCCGGGCGTCGTCAATGCAGAAATTCTTGCACTCGTGGATCAGCACTCCGACCCAGGTGATATCATTATCTACACCGATGGCTCTGTCAAGCGTGGCACCAGATCATCGTGGGCTTACTCAGCGCAACGAAACGGTCGCACACTTCATGAGGACTGCGGGGCTTTGAGACAACGACATCGAGCATGACTATGGAGATCACCGCTGCCTCCAGGGCTCTGTCATGGGTGGCTGAGCAACAGGTTACCCATATGATCATCATATCAGACTCGATGAATATGCTTCAACTGATTGAATCTGGAAGTATGCGTGTGGAATGGGTGGACAGCATTCGGAGATCACATCTCAAGAAAATGACTTGGCTGTACACGCCTGGACATGCTGGAGTGCCGGGTAACGAGCGTGCTGACTCTCTTGCAAACAGTGCCCCGACTCAAGTGGGCAGAAGTATGGACAGAGCCGATATCATCAATGCGGTACGCTCTCAATTGTGTGACATGGGCGGGTCTCAGACACTGGAACGAGTTCGAGAATTAGGCGTTAAGTGTGGACATGCCAGACAGTGTCGTCTTCGTGGTAGAGAGAGAAGATATAGTAATCAACTTCTCATGGGTACTGTGAGCAAATGAACTTTGGGATGGCTGCTGCAACGGAGAACAGAGCACGAATAGGAATGCCCAATGTGCCATGACGTCGATCGCATAACATAACATAACAAACTTACTCAAAACTTACAAGAGTCTTTCTTGAGACAGATGTAGTGTCTTTGAACAATAATGGTTAGATCGAATTCATTGATACAATTTGAGAGTCCTTGAACTGGGCAACGACTGGAACTAACACAGACAGATTGAGAGTCCCTGAACTGGGCAACGACTGGAACTAACACAGACAGATTGAGAGTCCCTGAACTGGGCAACGACTGGAACTAACATAGACAGATTGAGAGTCCTTGGACTGGGCAACGACTGAACTAACATAGACAGATTGAGAGTCCTGAACTGGGCAACGACTGAACAACATAGACAGATTGAGAGTCCTTGGACTGGGCAACGACTGGAACTAACATAGACAGTTTGAGAGTCCTGAACTGGGCAACGACTGAACTAACATAGACAGATTGAGATACCTGAACTGGTAACGACTGGAACTAACATAGACAGATTGAGAGTCCTGAACTGGGCAACGACTGAACTAACATAGACAGATTGAGAGTCCTGAACTGGGCAACGACTGAACTAAATAGACAGATTGAGAGTCCTTGGACTGGCAAGACTGGAACTAACATAGACAGATTGAGAGTCCCTGAACTGGGCAACGACTGGAACTAACACAGACAGATTGAGAGTCCTGAACTGGGCAACGACTGAACTAACATAGAACAGATTGAGAGTCCTTGGACTGGGCAAGACTGGAACTAACATAGACAGATTGGAGTCCTGAACTGGGCAACGACTGGAACTAACACAGACAGATTGAGATCACTGAACTGGGCAAACGACTGAACTAACATAGACAGATTGAGAGTCCTTGGACTGGCACGACTGGAACTAACATAGACAGATTGAGAGTCCTGAACTGGGCACGACTGAATTAACACAGACAGATTGAGTCCTGAACTGGGCAACGACTGGAACTAACACAGACAGATTGAGAGTCACTGAACTGGGCAACGACTGGAACTAACATAGACAGATTGAGAGTCACTGAACTGGGCAACGACTGGAACTAACATAGACAGATTGAGAGTCCTTGGACTGGGCAACGACTGGAACTAACATAGACAGATTGAGAGTCCTTGGACTGGGCAACGACTGAACTAACATAGACAGTTTGAGTCCTGAACTGGGCAACGACTGGAACTAACACAGACAGATTGAGAGTCCCTGGACTGGGTAACGACTGGAACTAACATAGACAGATTGAGAGTCCCTGAACTGGGCAACGACTGGAACTAACACAGACAGATTGAGAGTCACTGAACTGGGCAACGACTGAACTAACATAGACAGATTGAGAGTCACTGAACTGGCAACGACTGGAACAACATAGACAGATTGAGAGTCCTTGACTGGCAACGACTGAACTAACATAGACAGATTGAGAGTCCTTGGACTGGGCAACGACTGGAACTAACATAACAGTTTGAGAGTCCTGAACTGGGCAACGACTGGAACTAAACAGACAGTTGAGAGTCCCTGGACTGGGTAACGACTGGAACTAACACAGACAGATTGAGAGTCCTTGGACTGGGCAACGACTGGAACTAACATAGACAGATTGAGAGTCCTTGAACTGGGCAACGACTGGAACTAACACAGACAGATTGAGAGTCCCTGAACTAGACGATATCCTCAACAGCAAACAGCTTGAGAACGGTTGTACTCACACCGACACACAGACAGACAGACAGATAGATAGACAGACAGACATCTTGAATTACAACATGGAGGTTGTCGTGGTCACAATAAATTGGGTTATTGAACTGATTCTTCACGTAACAATCACACATTTGTCAACGTCACGATCATTGCCTGTTTAACTGTCACAGCTGATTGATTGATTGATTGATTGGGCAATCATCATTACACTTTGGTGAAAAATTAGCTATGTTTCTATCTTTTTTTTTACACAGGGAGAAATCAGCGACAGTGCATGACATACGTAGCATCGGCGATGGTCCAGACTGTAACTTTTAGAAAGATGAACATTTGCAGAAATTGTATACAGCCGTGAGTTCAAAATATAACTGCCACTACCACTATCACAGTTGTTAGTTTCAGATATTATCACTACAGCCGTCGCAGCTGTGAGTTTCAGATACAATACTACAGCAGTCAAAGCTGGGAGTTTCAGATATTATTACTACAGCCGTCACAGCTGTGAGTTTCAGATACAATACTACAGCAGTCAAAGCTGTGAGTTTCAAATATGCCATTTTGGTAACTGTTAGCTATCTGTTATTGAAGTGAGATCATAACTCGCTTGACAGACCCGGAAGTGGTCACCCGTTAAGAAAGCAATGGCAAACTACTGATCGTAATAATGCCTAAAAAAATCACAAACAGCGTTAAAAAGCTTGGGTTGCTTCGCAAAATCCTGTAAAGGATATGCAATTAACTTTAATAATAATTAGGTAACTTTGACACGATCAGATCTCATTTACAGAAGAAGAAAGTTAGTAGTCCAACAAACAGAATCTGAGGAAATGTTTACCACATCCTAACATCAACTTTATAGCAGCCTCATTGCAAGTTAAATTTCATGACAGCCTCACATGAACTTTACAACTTCAACCCAGCCTCATAATAACTTTACAACTTCAACACAGCCTCATAATAACTTTACAACTTAAACACTGCCTCATAATAACTTTACAACTTCAACACAGCCTCATAATAAAGTTACAACTTCAACACAGCCTCATAATAACTTTACAACTTAAACACTGCCTCATAATAACTTTACAACTTCACTGTGGCTTCATATCAACGTTACAGCCTCAAAGACTATTCGTAACTTCAGGACAGTCTCATAGCAACTGAGAACTGGACATAGCAACTTGAGGACTGGGACATGCAACTACATGACTGGGACATAGCAACTTGAGGACTGGAACATAGAACTTGAGGACTGGGACATAGCAACTTGAGGACTGGGACATAGCAACTTGAGGACTGGGACATAGCAACTTGAGGACTGGGACATAGCAACTAGACTGGGACATACAACTTGAGGACTGGGACATAGCAACTACATGACTGGGACATAGCAACTTGAAGATGGGACAAGCAACTACATGACTGGGACATACAACTTCAGGACTGTTGACAAGCAACTTGACTAATGCAAGAGACTGACATAGATGGACATACTATACAGACTAGACTGACCACAACTACTCACTTAGATGACGCTACACTCAAAAACACACTGACGGGACATCCGACTGACATCAACTTCAGGACATCTCATAGCAACTGAAAACAAAGCTAGCAGTTTCACAACAGTTCACTAGTCACGATTGTCTCACAGCAACTTCACAGAAGTCTCATAGCAACATCACAACGCTCTCACAATATCTTCGCAAGAACTGTACATCGTTCTCACATCACCCTCACAACAGATAAACAGCACACTCATCACTCAACAGATAAACATCACACCTCACAACAAAATAAAATCACAACAGACACTCACACACATCACTCACAACAGATAAACAGCACACTGACATCACCCTCACAACAGATAAACAGCACACTCACATCACCCTCACATCAGATAAACAGCACACTCACATCACCCTCACAACAGATAAACAGCACACTCAATCACCCCACAACAGATAAACAGCACATCAAATCACCCTCACATCAGATAAATAGCACATCAGTCACCCTCTAACAGATAAACTCACAGACATTGAAAGAAGGGTTGTAGATTGGAGCAGGAAGTTAGAAATGTCAACATTTAGAATCTTTCTTCTTCTTCTTTTCTTCTTCTTTTGTTCTTCTCTGCTTTTTTTTTTTTTTTTTTGCTGTTAGGCGTAGCAGGTTTAACTGATGATCGGTTTCTGAGATAGTTCACGCTCGGTCGCTTGATATGTTGTGGTATTGTGGAGTTTTAAGATGTATGTAACGCCATCAATCCATCTTTTTTTTTGGTCTGCCCCTCCTCTTGATGATTCCATTTTCAGGTTGTACGCTCTTGCAATTCAGAATGCCAGCCGTAAATAACCAGAATAGACCATTACAACATCAGTGTGTTCATGATGTAGTTAAACATCGCAGTGATTGTGTGATGTAATGATGTTCATGATTGGTGAAGTTAGAACACGCTGATCGTGTGATGTGTGATGTTTATGTGGTAAGTTAGAACACCGCTAGTGATCGTGTGATAGTGATGTTTATGATGTTTGAAGTTAGAACACGCTAGTGATCGTGTGTGTAAGTGGTGTTTACATGATGTTGAAGTAGAACACCGCTAGGATCGTGATGTGTGATGTCATGATGTTTGATTAGAACATCACTAGTGATTGTGTGGTGTAAGTTGACTATAGTGATAACAACTAGATATTGTGACTACAACTCTCATCTACAAAATCAACAACTACAACAACAGAATGTACTACTACAACTACAACAACAGAATGTACTACTACAACAATAACAAGATGATGTAATGACATACCTGAGATGCATCCAGTGCAACCATGGCGGTATGCTATCCTTGATTACACAATTAACACGCTTCACATCTTCTCATGGCGGCTGCTGCTGCTGCCAGCCTGCCTATTCACTGAAGTAATATCCTAGTTATTCCTCATTCATATTTTCCTGCATTGGATAAATCGATATCGCTCTCTCTTTTCTCTCTCTCAGGCTGTCGGTGTTAACCAAAGCTTAGTCAAGCCTGTACACTTATATGTTCTCTTTGTATGTTTGAAGTGACCATAGGTCAGTCTAAATTGATGTCTGCAAACATATATGTTCTCTAATTCTGTTTGATAACTCAGAGGTCAGTCTAAATTGATGTCTGCAAACATATATGTTCTCTAATTCTGTTTGAAGTAACCAGAGGTCAGTCTAAATTGATGTCTGCAAACATATATGTTCTCTAATTCTGTTTGAAGTGACCATAGGTCAGTCTAAATTGAAGTCTACAAATATATAGACACTCAATTTCTGTCTGGAGTGACCAGAGGTCAGTCTAACACTAAGATAACAGACATAAAGATGTTACTATGTCTGGAGTGAAACAAATTATTCAATCCGACACCGTTGTTCCAGGTTTGCAGTAACTATACACATTGCTGGTCAGCTATGTTTATATATATATCATATGCAATGCTGGTCAGCTATGTTTATATATATCATATGCAATGCTGGTCAGCTATGTTTATATATATCATATGCAATGCTGGTCAGCTATGTTTATATATATCATATGCAATGCTGGTCAGCTATGTTTTTCATATACATATTCAATTTGCATTAAAACAGTACTAGCACACGCTTTGTCAGCACAGTACTAGCACAGCTGTCAGCTACAATATCTATGCACAGCTGTCAGCTACAGTTCTTATTAATTCATATCACATCACTGGTCAGCAATGTTTATATATATGATACACATCCAGTCTGGTCAGCAATGTTTATATATATCATATCAATCCGTACTGGTCACTATGTTTATATATATGATACAATCCGTACTGGTCAGCAATGTTATATATATGATACACATCCCAGTACTGGTCATCTATGTTTATATATATGATACACAATCCCGTCTGGTCAGCAATGTTATTCAATACGATAAAATCGCTGCATCTTGTACAGGACGTAGCCATCAACCACTGGTAACAGGTCTTTGATATTCTAGACCTCACTTATAAAGGACTAAATCAACAAGTCCTTATGTGAGTCAGCAGTTGGGACAAGAAAACGTGAAGACAAAGACACCTTTGAAGAACCATCCAACAAGAAAGTAAACTATTGGGATGTAAAACCTACGAGATCTCAATTGCTAGCAACGAACCGCATTACATGGAGATCTAAACCTCTGCCCTATGTGCCCTTCTGGCACGAAGGAACACACTAATAACTACTAATACGCTTCAGTAGTTTAGCATATTTAATTGTCATCTAACTAGTAGCACATGTTTTGTCAGCAAAGTTCTACTAATGTTAGATAAATACTTGACGTAAACGGACATTGATAAATAATGCTTGATACACAGAAGACGATAACGAATATTGATAACAATGTGATACACAGAAGACGATAAACGGAACATTGATAAATAATGTTGATACACAGATAGCAAGATAAACGGAAGTATATGAGTATATTCAATTAAATGTAATTGAAAACATCAGTGTCAGCCGACTACAACCTGATACACAGATTAACACACAGCTGATCAGCACCGATACTACACAGACGTTAAATACACAGCTGAAACAACCGATATACACAGAGTTAACACATAGCTGATCACACGATATACACCAACGTTAAACTACGCAAGCTGCACAACCGATATACACCGTGTAAACACATAGCTGCACACATACGATATACATCAACGTTAAACACACAGCTGACACAACCGATATACATCAACGTTAAACACACAGCTAACACAACCGATATACATCAACGTTAAACACACAGCTGACACAACCGATATACACAACGTTAAACACATAGCTGACACAACCATATACACAACTTAACCAGCTGATACACCGTCGTTAAACACATAGCTGACACAACCGATATACACAGACGTTAAACACACAGCTGACACCAAAAAAAAGTTTCTGAACTTGAGACATGGATTCAATTGTTTCTGCTGCAGCTGGTACCGTTGCCGGTGCCGGTATGATATCTTTGATCAGACTTACTAAAACTGTCTACATGTTGTTGCCCCCATCCCCTCCCCCGCCACATGATGATAGTACAGACGACAACACAATTTATAATCTAACAACAGTTGTGAAGCATCTAAAGGTACACCACCCTAAGTTACCTGCTAGAGATGATGATGAACAGGTGAGTATATGAACAATACACGGTACAGGTAAGCGTTAACCTGTCGTAGTTGACGGTACACCGCTCTAAGTTACCTGTTAGAGATGATAATAATTAACATGTTCACGTGTACTAGCTAATGTTGTTCAAAGTAAGAGAGTAGACAGCGGCACCAACCACCTATCTCCATTAGGACAAAGTACAATCACCATGTTAGATGTCTTGTTTACAAATGGCTGCAGAGAAATGATTTATCGTACTGAGCACCAAGTTAATCATTTCTGGAATCTGACGATATCATCGTCACATGAGATCAAGTTAATTTGTTGATAGTTACTGGCTTCTAGATATGAAACTAATGTTATTACAAGGAGTAGGGAAGGATTAGAGGTGGATTCATGAAGGATTCATGAAGGATTAATGGAGGAATAATTAAAATTAAGAAGATTAATAAAGGAATAATAACGGAATAACTAAGGATTAATAAAGGAATAATGCAGGAATAATGAAAGAATAAGGAAGGAATAATGGGGAATAACGAAGGTAATGAAGGGTATAAGGAATAAGGAAGGAATAAAGAAGGAATAAGGAAGGAATAATTGAGAAATAATAAAGGAATAATGAAGGAATAATGGAGAAATAGTGAAGGAATAATAAAGGAATAATACAGGAATAATGAAGGAATAATAAAGGAATAATGGAGAAATAGTGAAGGAATAATATAGGAATAATGAAGGAATAATGGAGAAATAGTGAAGGCATAATATAGGAATAATGAAGGAATAATAAAGGAATAATGAAAGAATAATAAAGGAATAATAAAGGAATAATGGAGAAATAGTGAAGGAATAATATAGGAATAATGAAGGAATAATGAAGGAATAATGGAGAAATAGAGAAGGAATAATAAAGGAATAAGGAAGAAATAATAAAGATCACTATTACATAAAACAAAAGGATGTATAGGAAAAAACTGTGATCAAGTTTCATAGCGAATCAATTGTTGATCAATTCTAATATAGATTTTGTATGAAAATCTTACAGATGTCGTCAAGTTATGTAACAATAATGCGGTAATTAACAGTAGCATCGGCGGAGAATGATGTCTGAAGTAACATGTCATAATAACGTCTTGAAATCAAGCAATGATGTCGTCAGAAGGATAAACCTGCAAGTAACACACTGCGTGGCATATACAAACACACACACGCACATTCACACATTGGCACACGCGCACACATTCAAGACACGCACACACACATACACACAATATATATACACACACACACAAGGAAATGAAAATTACAAACATGAGATACCCACACACACAAGACTTACAAACAATACACACATACACACACAAATGCATCTCACACAAGATGCCCTTATACAAGAAGCTCACAAAAGACACAGACAGTGCCTACACACAACTACACACACACATACTTACACACACACAACTACACACATACACAAGGCTGATAAGTTTCCCACGCTACTCACAAACATAATAAATCCCTCACATAAACACACAATAATAACACCTCATCCTCTTTTCTCTCTATAAATCTCTCTCTCTCTCTCTTTCTCTCAATAAAAAAGGAATATTTCTTGTACAAATGTCCCCCCGTCTCATGTGAGAAACTATCTGCTAATCTGCTTGTTCTTCCTGTGAGATTATTGATTTCTTTTACTTCTGTGCTCACTTCTTCATCGTCCAGCGACATCATCATCGTCTCCTTCATGTTGTTGACATCGCTCTTAAGCCGTTATAATCGGATTTCATTTCTCCATATTTCTGCCTGGGAACCTCACATAACAATTAATGTAAGCTTCTTACCGTTTATAATCTTGTTCTCTTAGACATTGACCACGTTCACTAGCGCACTGTTTCAGACATGGACCACGTTCACTAGCGCACTGTCTCAGACATTGACCACGTTCACTAGCGCACTGTTTCAGACATGGACCACGTTCACTAGGCACTGTTCAGACATGGACCACGTTCACGAGCGCACTGTCTCAAACATGGACCACGTTCACGAGCGCACTGTCTCAGATATGGACAACGTTCACGAGCGCACTGTCTCAGATATGGACCACGTTCACGAGCGCACTGTCTCAGATATGGACAACGTTCACTAGCGCACTGTCTCAGACATGGACCACGTTCACGAGCGCACTGTCTCAGATATGGACAACGTTCACGAGCGCACTGTCTCAGATATGGACCACGTTCACGAGCGCACTGTCTCAGATATGGACGACGTTCACGAGCACACTGTCTCAGATATGGACACGTTCACGAGCACCGCTCAACATGGACCACGTTCAGAGTGCACTCGCTCAAACATGGATCCAACGTTCACGAGTGCACTCGCTCAAACATGGACCCAACGTTCACGAGTGCACTCGCTCAAACATGGACCCAACGTTCACGAGTGCACTCGCTCAAACATGGACCCAACGTTCACGAGTGCACTCGCTCAAACATGGACCCAACGTTCACGAGTGCACTCGCTCAAACATGGACCCAACGTTCACGAGTGCACTCGCTCAAACATGGACCCAACGTTCACGAGTGCACTCGCTCAAACATGGACCCAACGTTCACGAGTGCACTCGCTCAACCATGGAACCAACGTTCACGAGTGCACTCGCTCAAACATGGACCCACGGTCACGAGTTGCACTCCTCAAACATGGACCACGCACATCATCCTCACAGAACACGTTCACATGACTCTCAAACATGGACCACACGTCACGAGTTCATTCTCTCAGACACGGACCACACATTCACGAGTCCATTCTCTCAGACACGGACCACACGTACATGAGTTCCTTCTCATATTTAAACTAAACATTCAAATTGTCTTAAATTTCATTGTGTAAACATTATATATTTGTAATTCCCATCTGTCTCTCTCTCTCTCTCTCTCTCTCTCTCTCTCTCTCTCTCTCTGTGAACATCATTGTCTGTCTGAACAAGCACGCATCTCACAAACGTTCATATTTGTACTGTCTCTTGTTCTAACAATATTCCAGACTATAGTTCTGACAATTTTAACCCACTGTTCCACATATGCTTTTACTAAGTTAGAAGAAAGTTAGAAGTGAAGAGAACAAGATGGGAAAGATGGACACTAAAGTTAATGAGGGGAAATAGAAACAACAATTAAGAACGACAGAAAGGAATACAAATACTGAAGTCTGTCATCGACTGCTGTGTTCAAAACATCAATATCTTCTTCTTCTTCTGCGTTCTCACTAGATTGGGATTTCGGATTCTCTAATAAAGGCAGCCGTCTGTCTCAGATTATCAGCCACGCCATACAGTTTGTCTTCTGCGTTCTCACTAGATTGGGATTTCAGATTCTCTAATAAAGGCAGCCGTCTGCCTCAGATTATCAGCCACGCCATACAGTTTGTCTTGGACGCTGGTGTAGAGAATAACTCTTGGTTCGATAAACCGATACCGAACGATAGATCTATACCAGACGATAGACCGATAGCGGACATGAAGGTAGTCATTTACGTCTAGAAGTTTCTAGACTTTTTTGTTCAGTCTAGATGTATGTTAGATTTGATGGACAGTGGTCAATTGTAAAACAGTCTAGACAGCGTTTCCCAAAATGGGGTCCGTGAACTCCTGGTGGTCCGAGAGGTACTCATAAGGGGCCCTCAAACGCTTGAAGAAATATTATGATCTTTGACATTTCATACATAATTTTTTTTTTAAATGTATAAAAACAGTGGTACAGGACCAGACCGGAGTTTAACTGTCTAACAGGACAAAATGAAAGATCATTTGAAGTTTCCCACCGTCTGAGAAATTGGAACCAGCTTGACTGTTAGTGTGGTGTAATAATAACTCCATCGCTAAAATAATTTATTATATAGAAACTTTTGGGGGTCAGGGACTAGAAAATGTACTTAAAAGGTGATCCGTGGTAATGCAAAGTTTCGGACCCACTGGTCTAGATATATGTACAATTTGTTGGACAGTGGTCAGTTGTGTGACAGTCTAGATGTACTTGTTAGTGGACATGGGTCAGAGAGATAGAGAGATAGAGAGATGAGTTATCAGAGAGAGAGAGAGATGAGATTATCAGAAGAGAGAGAGATGAGATTATCAGAAGAGAGAGAAATGAGATTATCAGAAGAGAGAGTGAAAACAGAAAACGCATGAGAGAAACAGGAGAGAGATAGCAGAGATGAGAGACATTAACATAACAGAATGAAACTTAGATCAGAGAGAGAGAGAAGCAAGAGACGCATGAGTGTGAAAGAGAGAAAAAGAAGAGAGAGAAACAGAAGAAAAGAGAGAAGAAAGAAAAAAAAGAGAGAAAAAAAGAGAGAGAGAGAGAGAAAGAGAGAAATAGATAAAAGAAAGAGAGAGAGGAAGAAATAGAAAGAGAAAGTAGATGATACCAATAAAATGATGTCCGCAATAAGAGTAAACTCAAAGAAAGACAATTTACATCTTATTTTCCTCCATTGTCTTTCCCCCTCCCGCCTTCACCCCTCTCCCTCCACTTCACACACACACCCCCCTCCCCATCCTTATATTTCTTCCTTTCTGTTCTTGTCTCAATGTTTATTTGTCTAACCTGTCTAGCATTGTGCCCTTCCCTCTATAACCTCCACCCCGTTCACCTCTAAAACAGACTTTCAGATAAACTGCCTGGTTCACCTATTTCAAAGACAATCGATACCAGTAGAGATGGTGACAAACTAGATCAATAGCAACACACATGCACACACGTGCAACACACCACACACACACACACATGTAGTAGTAGTCCCAGTCTAGTTCAACTTTAATCAATTGTTACAATTTAATCTAGATTAGTAACTTTCTGTTTATAGCACACACTTATATATATATATCTGTCATAGGTTCCCAAACTTTTTCGGACCGCCACCCATTTTGCAAGACATAAATTTTGTAACGCCCCCTCCTCCACCCTCTCCCCTTATAACACTTTCCCTCGTTCAAGCCGTTTGAAATTGTCCACGTCAATATCAACTAATGATACATGACTGCTTATGTTGTTAAATTATTGAAAAAGTTGAGGTCAATATGTGCTTCATCTTGAACACAGTTATTCAATCGCCAATCACGAAAATTATTTATTTTTGAAAATGAAAATCGTGGCATATCCCAAAGGACATAGCCATCAACCACAGTAAACAAGTCGTTGATTTTCTAGGCACCACTTATACGTTCAGTAGTTTGCCATTGCTTTCTGAACGGGTGGCGCCATCGTCCTTTGTTAAAATCAACGGAAACAATTTGCAAGCAAACTGTCCTCAGCGTGATTCGAACTCAGAACGTGGGGGTTAATAGACCGAGACACTAACCCCTAGGCCACAGACCCTATTTATTTTTACATATATATATTTATATTATTAATTTCTTCTATAAAGAACCATCGGCCCCTAGATCGCCTAAACTACATTACACCACCCACTAGTTCTATATAACATTACAACAATCACTGGTTCTATATAACATTGCAACAATCACTGGTTCTATATAACATTGCAACAATCACTGGTTCTATATAACATTGCAACAATCACTGGTTCTATATAACATTGCAACAATCACTGGTTCTATATAACATTGCAACAATCACTGGTTCTATATAACATTGCAACAATCACTGGTTCTATATAACATTGCAACAATCACTGGTTCTATATAACATTGCAACAATCACTGGTTCTATATAACATTGCAACAATCACTGGTTCTATATAACTTAATACATTATTAAAACCACTGGTTCTATATAGCTTATACATTGTACGCCTGCCTAGCGTGTTCGCAGTGCGTTGGACAACGGGTGACAAGTCCTCTGTGAGTGCGGTTCAATTGCGCAGGCTGGCAGAAAAGCCACACGTTCTCCAGATTTACGGTGTTCGTGGCACCCAACCGATGGGTTACGATGTCCATGACACCGAGCCGAAGAGCTGAAAGCTCAAGAGCTTCTGGATCGGAAAAAAATTTAACATAACACATTATATCAACTACTGGTTTTATATAACTTAACACATTATATCAAGTGCTCGAACCGAAATGTGCTAGTTCTCAAATGACTGATAGTTCTGTCCACGGAAAGTGGTAATAGTTCTCAAATGACTGGTAGTTCTGTCCACGGAAAGTGGTGTAAATTAATGTTCTTGTTGGACATAAATAGCAAGGCAAACAATTTGCGCGCGCAAGTAATACCAGCGTCAAGACATTTCTGCTATCGATCTGTCATCTCTCATATTGTATGTCCTGGTCTGCCTGGACTGATTGGATAATTACTGCATCAATAACTGCAAGGAAGGAAGTATGTCTCTGTTTCTTTCATTCTATTTTTGTTGTTCTGTATCTCTCTCGTTCTCTCTCTCTCTTGCTCTCTCTCTCTCTCTCTCTCTCTCTCTCTCTCTCTCTCGCCGTGTATGTGGTACATGCCGTATAAATCTCAACTTTAGGATGTATTGTATTTATATATTAATATTCCAACGTGCAATCAACCTGGCATGCTAAAAGTCTGGACGTGCCCTAGTCAGCACTTTTCTTTCTCGAAAAAAGAAAGAAAGAAAGAAAAGTGCTGACTAGGGCAGCACTACATGGTTGTAAAACAGACATATTTCATTAAGGGGTGGTTGTCAGGCAATGTGCTTTCTCCCACTATCGAAGCTAATAATAGGATAAATCATAACCTAAAATGTCTATACTGTTGAACTTCCTGAACGTGTGATCAGTCACAAAGGAGGTGCTGGATCTGATTATAAAAACCAACTGAGTAAGGCCTTCATGACCGTTCAGATGGTCTGAAAATCAGCCCAATACAGCAGCATCAGAAACAAGATTATTATATACCGCAGCTGTGTGCTAGCAACTTGACTATACAACTCAGAATGCTGAAGAATGACTGAACAAGATATATCCAAACTCTTCACTTTCCACACAGCTTGTCAGCGAAAGATCTTACCAAATACTTATCATGTTCTAAACAAATACTATAGCTATCCAAGAACTGCTTGCACAGTGTCAACAAGACAATATGAGTGCCGTCATACAAATACTATCTCTAACCAAGAACTGCTTACACAGTGTCAACAAGAGAATATGAACACTATCATTCAAAATAAACGTTAGAGATGAATCGGACATGGGATACGCATAGAGATTAATTCTGTTACGAAAACTGCACTGAGATGGACACCAGAGGGTCAACGAAAATGCGATAGACCATAAACGACGAGGGGATGAATAGTAGAACAAGAACTGAAAGAAAGAAATCACAGCTAGAACATAAAATTGTTCTCTGCCAATTTTTTGGCTCCTCAACATGTATACTTCCTGGTGTACCATTGAACCCGGTCCTAGACTGGACCAGCTCATGAATTAGAAATCGTTGTCATATAGATCGATATTCCGTCTCCGTTGCCAGCAGATGTCTGAACTATTTCAAGATGACTGCCTGAGTGTGTACGCCGTAGTGTAGCTGGGCTATCAACGCTGGTGTTCGGATGAGCTGGTGCTGATGTATATACGTAGACTTTAGAAACAATATGAGAACTAGTCAGGAAACCCATGTTTCTGGTCATCATAAAACGGATGTCACTAACTCTCACCGTCAGGTGTATACATCCTCTGCTCTACCTACCCCACTATCTCCTCTATCCCATTCCCTCATCTCACTAATTCCATCTTCGACTAGTTCCATATATTCATCTAAAACTTGCGCAAATATTTCACATACCATCTAACCGAACCACCACAACCACAACATATACACATACACAGACCATTATATGCAGACACAAATCATATACATATGTCTTCATCAACATACACACACTATCAACATACACACACACCATCACCACACACACACCATCACCATACACACACACACCATAACCATACACAGACACCATCACCATACACACACACCATCACCATACACACTCCATCAATATGATTCACACTACATCAGTGACATCCTCAATAATATACACAACAATCACACATTTTCACACCCACCCAGCTCCCACCAACTACACACACAGCCACACATCCACACATCAACATCAACCCACATCATATCGCCTATTTCAACATTCCGACTTCCATTATTTCAACAAATATTCGATGACGTCATAACAGCTCGCGAGAAATCAATCCAGAAAACGATAACAATCGAGAATTCCAATATCTACTCTTGACGTCACCAACCAGGAAATCATTTCTCTGACAGAAGATTGCATTGTCTGATGGCATGTTCTAGTTATAAATATAGAACATATTGTTTGAGTGTCTGATGTCATGTTCTAGTTATAAATATAGAACATATTGTTTGAGTGTCTGATGTCATGTTCTAGTTATAAATATAGAACATATTGTTTGAGTGTCTGATGGAATGTTCTAGTTATAAATATAGAACATATTGCTTGAATGAATGATAAAAATCTCGATTGTATTATATTTGCTATCACAGTTGCTGTGTTGTAAATATATCTAAAGCCGAAGGATTGACTTCACTGCACTTTGTTTTACCCCATATGGCTCGGTCTCTCTCCGCAGACGTAGCACACTACATGCATAAAGTTTTGCACAGAGCACGAATTCCGTAGCTCCTGCAACAATCCTAGTTGTCTTCGAAAAAATGCAATCGTGAACAGAACGGCGCGGTCCGGATTCAAACCAACGACGTTCGGAAAGCAAGGCAAAGCGTATACTTAGCTACAGAGATCCACTTAGCTACAGAGATCCACTTAGCTACAGAGATCCACTTAGCTACAGAGATCCACTTAGCTACAGAGATCCACTTAGCTACAGAGATCCACTTAGCTACAGAGATCCACTTAGCTACAGAGATCCACTTAGCTACAGAGATCACTGTAAATATATAAAACTAACAAATATTGCCAGCATGATGCCAAACAACAATTACCATTTATTTCAGATCAAAGATATCTCTATAGACACAATATATTTAGTGTAAGTATTGTTAAACATGGCCAATAACAGCAGCTAATGAGCGGAAAATCATAACGACAGAGATGAGGTGTCTTAGAAGAGCTGCAGGTGTGATAATAAGTCTGGCCAACACTATGATATCAGTGTCAAACATGGCCAATAACACCAGCTAATGAGCGGAAAATCATAACGACAGAGATGAGGTGTCTTAGGAGAGCTGCAGGTGTGACAATAAGTCTGGCCAACACTATGTTACCAGTGTCAAACATGGCCAATAACAGCAGCTAATGAGCGGAAAATCATAACGACAGATATGAGGTGTCTTAGAAGAGCTGCAGGTGTGATAATAAGTCTGGCCAACACTATGTTACCAGTGTCAAACATGGCCAATAACAGCAGCTAATGAGCGGAAAATCATAACGACAGATATGAGGTGTCTTAGGAGAGCTGCAGGTGTGACAATAAGAGACAAAATTAGAAATGAAGAAATCAGAAGGAGACGATATGAAACCAGTCATGCAATTCGTAAAATAACAATATTAAATGGTTTGGACACCTGACAAGAATGCCCTGGTATCGCCTACCACAGAGAGCCACACAGAAAAAGTATAATGAGTACAAAGCAAGAGGAAGACCACGTAAAGATGGAGCGACGGCATCAAGAACAGCCTTACGAAAATGAATATCAGCTTACAAAGTGCCTTAAAACACGCACACACAAGATCACTACGTTTCATCCCCAACACTTCTATAAAGAAGTAAAGGGTGGAAGAGAAGAAGAGAGAATTTACGCTTTCAGAATTTTCTGTTCCTGTTAAGCAGAGTAGGGATTCATGGCGGAGACATCCCTTGTTCGATTCCTCTCGGTAAGTTTAAAGTGTTTTATGTTAGGAAGAAAATAAAACCGATGATCTGCACGCGCGTGGCAACAGCTCCGGGCAAGCTGCCTTAATTTCTGTATCATGTACATGCAGGCAAGCTGCCTTAATTTCTATACCATAATCTATATGAAATGAAAATCCTGGCATATCCTTTACATGACGTTCCCATCAACCACAGTAAACGAGTCGACGATTTTCTAGGCACCATTTATACGTTCAGTAGTTTGCCATTAATTTCTGAACGGTGAGGTCTATTTTTATCTTTTGTAAAAAATCCACGGAAACGAATTTGCTTCCAAACTTGCCCACCGTGGGATTTGAACCAGGTACGCTTGCGTTTGTGATCGAGCTCACTACCGCTAGAGCTACATACGCTCACAACTATATCATGTATAATGTCACAGGGTACTACAAGAAACGGGAAGATGGCGCCATAATGCCAGAGTTTTGTTGTCAGATCATGTCACGCATATTTATCCTTGTCAAAGTTGTAGTATAATCAATTCTTATCTTATCTTATGTTTGATATGAATACTTATCTTCTCAATGAAGATGTAAAGGGAAATGAACGTGCCGATACCCTTACAGGTATGGCTGCTGTACAAAGTGGGTGAGCAAGGGACCAAGCTGATATTCTAAATTCTCTAAGGGAGAGACTTATCATCAATATAATTAAGAGGCAATCATCATTTTTGGGCATGTGATGAGGAGGGGAGGTTTAGAACACATTGTAACAGCTGGTAAAGTCGAGGGTAGACGAGATAGAGGAAGACAGAGAGAGAAAATTTTGGATAGCCTGACTTCATGGCACAGTAGAGCGTCAACATCTGAGTTGATAGCAAACACCAAAGATACAGATTTGTGGAGATCTATGATCGCCTACGCCGGCCGGCACGGCACCTGATGATGATGAACGGAGAGAGAACATGTAAATGATTCAAGTAATAGTGGTAAATCTACAACACTAACCAGACTGCAAGAATTCCAAGTCAAGTGTGGTGTAGCTCGACAAGAGCACTATACTGGTAGCCTATGAAGAATAGTAAACCAACACAGAACAGGGGTCGTTAGTCGCCACGCGCTGATAGACACTGAGGGGAAGATCGACTCACTTATGGACTAATCGGTTCGACGTGCAGTGATGATGATCTGACGACTAAACTAAAATTATCTTCTGTGATAAGGAAAATGATGTCCATGACAAATTGTTGTTAAAATATAATGATGTAGTTATTTCAAGAAGAATTCAATCACAGCTGAAACAGTAGTACACTTCATGAGTACTGCTGCGCTGTCGAAACTACAACTTCGAGCATGACTATGGAGACGTTCACAAACTGTCTACACTACAAGACCTTCACAAACTGTCTACACTACAAGATGTTCACAAACTGTCTACATTACAAGATGTTCACAAACTGTCTACATTACAAGATGTTCACAAACTGTCTACACTACAAGACCTTCACAAACTGTCTACATTACAAGATGTTCACAAACTGTCTACATTACAAGATGTTCACAAACTGTCTACATTACAAGACGTTCACAAACTGTCTACACTACAAGATGTCCACAAAATGTCTACATTACAAGACGTTCACAAACTGTCTACACTACAAGATGTTCACAAACTGTCTACACTACAAGATGTCCACAAACTGTCTACACTACAAGACGTTCACAAACTGTCTACATTACAAGATGTCCACAAACTGTCTACACTACAAGATGTCCACAAACTGTCTACACTACAAGACGTTCACAAACTGTCTACATTACAAGATGTCCTTAGAATAATCTGCCTGACCACTGTGACCTGTCCTGGCAACCAATGAACTCAAGTATTCACGTAATTAGATGTGCACATGGAACTAACGCAGTGTGAGAGTCACGTTTAAGTATTAAAACACAACTGACTGTATTAAGCGAATTATATCTGGTCTATACGTCTGCCATTGAACCAAGTTGAACGTGCAGGAGCCAGAATTGCCATACTCCAGAAATCACACAAAGGAGAACGATGGCGGGCCCGTACATATGACATCACGTCTTGTGTTTGGTAGAGCAGAGTTCCCTCCCCATGTTGGAGCCGACAGACCAGCCAACAGTCTCACGTAGTCACGTGCACGAGCTCACGAGTGAAGAACGGTGAAGACATGCAGTCTTGGCTACAACGCGAGTGTTTACCGAGGGATGTATGAGAGTTGAACTGAGAAAGCTGTTTGAGAGCGAGTGTGTAAATCTGTTTTCTGTGTAGATGTGACCACCGGGCTGTCAGGAGGAGACATGGGATGTGTAGACGAACTAAGAGAATAAGTGTATAGTACTAGAGTACTGGAAGAACTACAGGAATCATGTGTGGCTTAACTGGGAGAGCTAACGTTGTGTAGTATGGGATTATAGGATGAAATTGTGGGTTTGTGGGAAAACTAAAGAAGTTAGGTGTGGGGTTGTTTGTGAGAGAACTGAACTAAAAGAGAAGACTGAGAGAATGTGGATTTGTGGGTTGGAGAAAGGGGGTACTAGCAGAGTGATGTGTGGGTCTCTAGGAGAACTAATAGCTGACCCTCACGCACGGGGAGCAAAGAATAGTAACAATGCGACCTACAAGACATATCGTGATAGGAGACTAAGATAGGGGCCTAATGAAGATAAAAAATCGTGGCATATCCCAAAGGACTTGATTTATAGGCACCACTTATACGTTCAGTAGTTTGTCATTGCTTTCTGAACGGGTGGCGCCATCGTCCTTTGTTAAAATCAACGGAAACAATTTGCAAGCAAACTGTCCGCAGCGTGATTCGAACTCAGAACGTCGGGGTTAATAGACAGAGTCACTAACCCCTAGGCCACTGAACGCCACCTAATGAAGATACCTAGTAAATAAAAAGCATAGCAGAAATCGGATGTGCTGGCCTACTTGTAGGCGTATAACTGGCACAACGTACAGTCACTTTTAGGCTCAGATCACATACAGAACACAAAGAATGGTTTAAAATATGAAGCGTTTGAAGAAGAAGAAGAAGTGAGTTAAAGCTAACAGAGTGAGGTATGGGTTTGTAGAAGAACTAATGGAGCAACATATGAGAACTAATGGAGCAACATATGAGAACTAATGGAACAACATATGAGAACTAATGGAGCAACATATGAGAACTAATGGAGCAACATATGAGAACTAATGGAGCAACATATGAGAACTAATGGAGTAACATATGAGAACTAATGGAGCAACATATGAGAACTAAGAAAGTAAAATATGGGATATGGAACTGAATGATTGACCGAATGTATTATTGAGTAAGTCATTCTGTGAGTGAGTGAGTGAGTGAGTGAGTGAGTGAGTGAATTTAAATTGAATTAAACTGAATGTATACTTAGACTAGCTGATTGGCTGCAATTCTGAGATAGAGAGAGATAAAGCAAGAGAGAGAGAGAGAAACGAGATATGGAGAAGAGAGAGAAATAAAGAGAGATAGAGAGAAAGAAAGAGATAGAGAGAAATAAAGAGAGAAAATAGAGAGAGATAAAAACGAAGATGTAAAATGAATAGAAAAAAGAAAGATAACTCAATATTTGTTTTGTGATAGTCAAAATACGATAGTTTCCCCTTGTTTAGATTATCTTGAAGGGATCAGTCTGGTACCACTCACAAACCAGGATAGAGACGCGCAGTAGTGTGGTTGTTAGTGGACTGGCTTCTTACGTACGTGTTACCGGTTCAATTCCATAGTGGACATGGAATATTTTTCCAAACTTAACGGGTCTCAGGTGTGGGACTTTGTCTGTTTCTCACAACATTAAGGTGTGTGATTCCTGTGTGTGGACATTGTTTCTCACAACATTAAGGTGTGTGATTCCTGTGTGTGGACTTTGTCTGTTTCTCACAACATTAAGGTGTGTGATTCCTGTGTGTGGACATTGTCTGGCAAGATTTCAGTGAACGTTCTCCGTGCATTTACAAATGTTACGAAATGCCTGATCTACAAAGAACCTATTTCTCTCTCTCTCTCTTTCTCTCTCTCTCTCTCTCTTTCTCTCTCTCTTTCTTCTCAGTAGCAACCACTAGTGTTATTGTTCACATAGATGTGTGTTCTCAACCTGAACATGAAATCATCAAGAGGAAGCGGAAGACCAAGATAAAGATGAATTGATGGAGTTACAGACATCTTAAAACTCCACAATACCACAGCATATCAAGCGATCGAGCGTGCACTATCTCAGAAACCGATCATCAGTTAAACTTGCTACGCCTAACGGCAAAAAAGCAGAGAAGGACAACAGAAACAAAGGTATGTATTTATGTGACGAATGACAGAAGTTGACAAACGTAAGAGACATTTAATATACAAATATAATCTCCTCTAACCTTTTCAGATCTTTGGGTATGAATTGTCTGTCACTTCCCATTTCTAGGTAATAGTGCGCAGGGGTAGGAGGGTCAATTCCTTTCATCATACGTGGAACGTCGAGGTGTTTTGGGTTTTCGATCCAGAAGCACTTGAGCATTCAGCACTTCGGCTCGGTGCCATGGACACCGTAAATAAAGAGAACCTGTGGCTTTTCTGCAAGCCCGTGGTATTGAGCCCGCACTCACAGGGAGCTTGTCATCCGTCGTCAAACGCGCTACGAACACGCTGGGCAGGTGGGCGTGAGTGTGAGATTACACGTCCAACTCTCTTGTGTCCGAGTCAATAAACGAACGCTTGTAAAAATATAAAGAAATCCTTTTACATACCTCGAAATATAGTGGGTAATACGATGCTAGGCCTGCCTTCTTCATTGACAATTGCACACGATTGATGATACGATGCTAGGCCTGCCTTCTTCATTGACCATTGCACACGATTGATGATACGATGCTAGGCCTGCCTTCTTCATTGCCCATTGCACACGATTGATAATACGATGCTAGGCCTGCCTTCTTCATTGACCATTGCACACGATTGATGATACGATGCTAGGCCTGCCTTCTTCATTGACAATTGCACACGATTGATGATACGATGCTAGGCCTGCCTTCTTCATTGCCCATTGCACACGATTGATAATACGATGCTAGGCCTGCCTTCTTCATTGCCCATTGCACACGATTGATAATACGATGCTAGGCCTGCCTTCTTCATTGACCATTGCACACGATTGATGATACGATGCTAGGCCCGCCTTCTTCATTGACCATTTCACACGATTGATGATACGATGCTAGGCCCGCCTTCTTCATTGACCATTGCACACGATTGATGATACGGTGCTAGGCCCACCTTCTTCATTGACCATTGCACACGATTGATGATACGGTGCTAGGCCCGCATTCTTCATTGACCATTGCACACGATTGATGATACGGTGTTAAGCCCGCCTTCTTCATTGACCATTGCACACGATTGATGATACGATGCTAGGCCTGCCTTCTTCATTGACAATTGCACACGATTGATGATACGATGCTAGGCCTGCCTTCTTCATTGACCATAGCACACGATTGATGATACGATGCTAGGCCCGCCTTCTTCATTGACCATTGCACACGATTGATGATACGATTGTCAACATCACGTCGACCATCTTTATTTCCAAGTGCTGTTCCTGGTACACAACCGAGGCTGGATTGACCTGTGAGCTGTTACGGTGGGGAAAATATTCCACGCCCACTGTGGAATTGAACCCAAATCATAGTTCCCAGAAGCGAGTTCACTAACAACTACGCTAGGATTCGGGGACTCTCGATGGTGCTACGGAGTTCGTGCACTGCAGTTGAGAACTTCCTGTATAAGAAAGAGTTCGGAGCACACATGGTTATTTACCGAAGTGCAATTATTATGGTCATATCAATCAATCAATCAATCGATCAATCAATCAATCAATCAATCGATCAATCGATCAAACAACTACGCTACTGCATCTCTTTGATGAACGTATATGCATTACGCTAATCCTTGCAACATTTAACATATGCTGTACACACATAGACATACACCTGTATAGGTGACCAATGCACTACTCTGGCTAGAGTCACAAGACTACACTCATGCGTGCATTCTGAGTGACTCATTGAGTATGATCCGGAAGGTGGAGGCCGGTTCGGTGCGCAGGTAATGGACTGAATCACTGCAAGAGTCAACAATTTGCAGAATTACACTTGTCTTTGTTCCGGGGCACATGGGTGTCGTTGGCAATGAGAGAGCAGACAGGCTGGCTGGCTCTGCCGCTATATCAGAGGGCCAGCCAATGGACAGAGCTGACATCGTGAACGCCCTCATAGAACGTGGCCACAGAGAAGACCTTCATCTAAACCATATATACCTAAACTTTTTGGCCAGCGCCTTTGCAAGACATAAATTTTGTAACACCCCTCCCAAATCCCCTCCCCTTCCAAATTTCAATATTTTTCTATATTGAAGCCGTTTGATATTTCCGAAGCAAATAGCAACTAATTAAGGGTCCAAGGATTGACTTCATTGCACCAGTTTTTCCCATATGGTTCCGTACCTGTCGACAGAGATGACATAAAATATGTCAAGAGCATTGCACAAAGCACAAACTCCGTAGCTCCTGCAACAATCCCAGGGATTTCATGAAAAAATTGCACATGTATCTCGGTCCGGATTCGAAACCGCAACCTTCAGTACGACAGATAAGAGCCCTAACAACTTGACAATTGAGATCTCACAACCTTCAGTACGACAGATAAGAGCCCTAACAACTTGACAATTGAGATCTCACAACCTTCAGTACGACAGATAAGAGCCCTAACAACTTGACAATTGAGATCTCACAACCTTCAGTACGACAGATAAGCAACTTAACAACTTGACAATTGAGATCTCACAACCTTCAGTACGACAGATAAGAGCCCTAACAACTTGACAATTGAGATCTCACAACCTTCAGTACGACAGATAAGCGACTTAACAACTTGACAATTGAGATCTCACAACCTTCAGTACGACAGATAAGCAACTTAACAACTTGACAATTGAGATCTCACAACCTTCAGTACGACAGATAAGCAACTTAACAACTTGACAATTGAGATCTCACAACCTTCAGTACGACAGATAAGCGACTTAACAACTTGACAATTGAGATCTCACAACCTTCAGTACGACAGATAAGAGCCCTAACAACTTGACAATTGAGATCTCACAACCTTCAGTACGACAGATAAGCGACTTAACAACTTGACAATTGAGATCTCACAACCTTCAGTACGACAGATAAGCGACTTAACAACTTGACAATTGAGATCTCACAACCTTCAGTACGACAGATAAGCGACTTAACAACTTGACAATTGAGATCTCACAACCTTCAGTACAACAGATAAGCGACTTAACAACTTGACAATTGAGATCTCACAACCTTCAGTACGACAGATAAGAGCCTTAACAACTTGACAATTGAGATCTCACAACCTTCAGTACGACAGATAAGCAACTTAACAACTTGGCAATTGAGATCTCACAACCTTCAGTACGACAGATAAGAGCCTTAACAACTTGACAATTGAGATCTCACAACCTTCAGTACGACAGATAAACGACTTAACAACTTGACAATTGAGATCTCACAACCTTCAGTACGACAGATAAGCGACTTAACAACTTGACAATTGAGATCTCACAACCTTCAGTACGACAGATAAGCAACTTAACAACTTGGCAATTGAGATCTCACAACCTTCAGTACGACAGATAAGAGCGTTAACAACTTGACAATTGAGATCTCACAACCTTCAGTACGACAGATAAGCGACTTAACAACTTGACAATTGAGATCTCACAACCTTCAGTACGACAGATAAGCGACTTAACAACTTGACAATTGAGATCTCACAACCTTCAGTACGACAGATAAGAGCCTTAACAACTTGACAATTGAGATCTCACAACCTTCAGTACGACAGATAAGCGACTTAACAACTTGACAATTGAGATCTCACAACCTTCAGTACGACAGATAAGCGACTTAACAACTTGACAATTGAGATCTCACAACCTTCAGTACGACAGATAAACGACTTAACAACTTGACAATTGAGATCTCACAACCTTCAGTACGACAGATAAGCGACTTAACAACTTGACAATTGAGATCTCACAACCTTCAGTACGACAGATAAGCAACTTAACAACTTGGCAATTGAGATCTCACAACCTTCAGTACGACAGATAAGAGCCTTAACAACTTGACAATTGAGATCTCACAACCTTCAGTACGACAGATAAGCGACTTAACAACTTGACAATTGAGATCTCACAACCTTCAGTACGACAGATAAGCGACTTAACAACTTGACAATTGAGATCTCACAACCTTCAGTACGACAGATAAGCGACTTAACAACTTGGCAATTGAGATCTCACAACCTTCAGTACGACAGATAAGCGACTTAACAACTTGACAATTGAGATCTCACAACCTTCAGTACGACAGATAAGCGACTTAACAACTTGGCAATTGAGATCTCACAACCTTCAGTACGACAGATAAGCGACTTAACAACTTGACAATTGAGATCTCACAACCTTCAGTACGACAGATAAGAGCCTTAACAACTTGACAATTGAGATCTCACAACCTTCAGTACGACAGATAAGCAACTTAACAACTTGGCAATTGAGATCTCACAACCTTCAGTACGACAGATAAGAGCCTTAACAACTTGACAATTGAGATCTCACAACCTTCAGTACGACAGATAAGCGACTTAACAACTTGACAATTGAGATCTCACAACCTTCAGTACGACAGATAAGCAACTTAACAACTTGGCAATTGAGATCTCACAACCTTCAGTACGACAGATAAGAGCCTTAACAACTTGACAATTGAGATCTCACAACCTTCAGTACGACAGATAAGCGACTTAACAACTTGACAATTGAGATCTCACAACCTTCAGTACGACAGATAAGCAACTTAACAACTGGCAATTGAGATCTCACAACCTTCAGTACGACAGATAAGAGCCTTAACAACTTGACAATTGAGATCTCACAACCTTCAGTACGACAGATAAGCGACTTAACAACTTGACAATTGAGATCTCACAACCTTCAGTACGACAGATAAGAGCCTTAACAACTTGACAATTGAGATCTCACAACCTTCAGTACGACAGATAAACGACTTAACAACTTGACAATTGAGATCTCACAACCTTCAGTACGACAGATAAGCGACTTAACAACTTGACAATTGAGATCTCACAACCTTCAGTACGACAGATAAGCAACTTAACAACTTGGCAATTGAGATCTCACAACCTTCAGTACGACAGATAAGAGCCTTAACAACTTGACAATTGAGATCTCACAACCTTCAGTACGACAGATAAGCGACTTAACAACTTGACAATTGAGATCTCACAACCTTCCGTACGACAGATAAGCGACTTAACAACTTGACAATTGAGATCTCACAACCTTCAGTACGACAGATAAGAGCCTTAACAACTTGACAATTGAGATCTCACAACCTTCAGTACGACAGATAAGCGACTTAACAACTTGACAATTGAGATCTCACAACCTTCAGTACGACAGATAAGCGACTTAACAACTTGACAATTGAGATCTCACAACCTTCAGTACGACAGATAAACGACTTAACAACTTGACAATTGAGATCTCACAACCTTCAGTACGACAGATAAGCGACTTAACAACTTGACAATTGAGATCTCACAACCTTCAGTACGACAGATAAGCAACTTAACAACTTGGCAATTGAGATCTCACAACCTTCAGTACGACAGATAAGAGCCTTAACAACTTGACAATTGAGATCTCACAACCTTCAGTACGACAGATAAGCGACTTAACAACTTGACAATTGAGATCTCACAACCTTCAGTACGACAGATAAGCGACTTAACAACTTGACAATTGAGATCTCACAACCTTCAGTACGACAGATAAGCGACTTAACAACTTGGCAATTGAGATCTCACAACCTTCAGTACGACAGATAAGCGACTTAACAACTTGACAATTGAGATCTCACAACCTTCAGTACGACAGATAAGCGACTTAACAACCTGGCAATTGAGATCTCACAACCTTCAGTACGACAGATAAGCGACTTAACAACTTGACAATTGAGATCTCACAACCTTCAGTACGACAGATAAGAGCCTTAACAACTTGACAATTGAGATCTCACAACCTTCAGTACGACAGATAAGCAACTTAACAACTTGGCAATTGAGATCTCACAACCTTCAGTACGACAGATAAGAGCCTTAACAACTTGACAATTGAGATCTCACAACCTTCAGTACGACAGATAAGCGACTTAACAACTTGACAATTGAGATCTCACAACCTTCAGTACGACAGATAAGCAACTTAACAACTTGGCAATTGAGATCTCACAACCTTCAGTACGACAGATAAGAGCCTTAACAACTTGACAATTGAGATCTCACAACCTTCAGTACGACAGATAAGCGACTTAACAACTTGACAATTGAGATCTCACAACCTTCAGTACGACAGATAAGCGACTTAACAACCTGGCAATTGAGATCTCACAACCTTCAGTACGACAGATAAGCGACTTAACAACTTGACAATTGAGATCTCACAACCTTCAGTACGACAGATAAGCGACTTAACAACTTGGCAATTGAGATCTCTACAACCTTCAGTACGACAGATAAGCGACTTAACAACTTGACAATTGAGATCTCACAACCTTCAGTACGACAGATAAGAGCCTTAACAACTTGACAATTGAGATCTCACAACCTTCAGTACGACAGATAAGCGACTTAACAACTTGACAATTGAGATCTCACAACCTTCAGTACGACAGATAAGCGACTTAACAACTTGACAATTGAGATCTCACAACCTTCAGTATGACAGATAAGCGACTTAACAACTTGACAATTGAGATCTCACAACCTTCAGTACGACAGATAAGCGACTTAACAACTTGGCAATTGAGATCTCACAACCTTCAGTACGACAGATAAGAGCCTTAACAACTTGACAATTGAGATCTCACAACCTTCAGTACGACAGATAAGAGCCTTAACAACTTGACAATTGAGGTCTCACACAAATATCAACTAATGATACATGATTGCTTATGTTACAATTGAGATCTCACAAATATCAACTAATGATACATGACTGCTTATGTTACAATTGAGATCTCACAAATATCAACTAATGATACATGACTGCTTATGTTACAATTGAGATCTCACAAATATCAACTAATGATACATGACTGCTTATGTTACAATTGAGATCTCCAAATATCAACTAATGATACATGACTGCTTATGTTACAATTGAGATCTCACAAATATCAACTAATGATACATGACTGCTTATGTTACAATTGAGATCTCACAAATATCAACTAATGATACATGACTGCTTATGTTACAATTGAGATCTCACAAATATCAACTAATGATACATGACTGCTTATGTTACAATTGAGATCTCACAAATATCAACTAATGATACATGACTGCTTATGTTACAATTGAGATCTCACAAATATCAACTAATGATACATGACTGCTTATGTTACAATTGAGATCTCACAAATATCAACTAATGATACATGACTGCTATGTTACTGAGATCTCCAAATATCAACTAATGATACATGCTCTTATGCTAATTGAGATCTCTCAAATATCAACTAATGATACATGACTGCTTATGTTACAATTGAGATCTCTCAAATATCAACTAATGATACATGACTGCTTATGTTGCAAAATTATTGTAAAAGTAGTGAGCAATATATGCTTCATCTTGAACACAGTTATTGTTATACAGATTTGGATAAAACGTAGCCCATATGTAAAGATTGTAAAGTGTATACTTGAATAATATTATGCAGTTTCATACAATGGTTTAACTATGACAATTAGGAATACAGATTAAGAGATTGCATGGCATTAGTAAGAATATTATTGTAATAATTAAAACACCATTAAATATATTACAAAATTGTTAGCTTTGAATTTACAAAGTAAAAATACAAAGAAAAATTACAAATTAATGTGAAGGATGAGCCTGATGCATTCTTAAAAGTTTGTTAATATTGAGTGCAATTGACGACGGAGTGGGAGTGACTAACATGTCGGATAGTGAGTTATCACAATTTATCCCATTCGTCGGTAACTTCCATCCTTCGATCAAGTTTACCTCTTCCGTCTCTCTCTCACGTCGGTGGACTTCCTGGACATCATTGTCTCTATCGGTGTCTCCTCTCTCCGCGCTACTGTGTTCTACAAAACCACTGATTCCCACTGACAGCTATCTTGTTTACACGCCATCCTGCCCCAGGCTTGCCGAGACTCTACCATTCTCTCAACTCCTACGTCTCCAATGCTTGTGCCATGACGACAATGATTTTCGTTATAATGCTCACGAGATGCTCGACTTCTTCCAACGCCGTCTTTACCCTAAGGAGGTTCTCGCCAACGCCTTTCGCCGTGTTCTTCCTATCTCTCGACACACTGCCCTTTCCCTGTCCCACCCCCTACCCTCCGACCGCACCAAATTGATGCTCACCATTCACCCGCACAATGCTCCAGCTCTTAGGATTCTACTCCGGAAGCTGCGGATCATGCGGAAAGTCTTCCTACCAGTCTTTTCTTCTCCCCCCTTAGTGGCCTTCCGGCGGAATAAGAACCTACGTGACCTTCTGGTTCGTAGTAGGCTTTGCACCTCGGGCGAACACTGGGAACTGTCACGTGCTCTAGGTCCCGTTGTTTCACCTGTCCTTACGTTTTAAAGACTTCCATGATTTTCTTTTCCAAGACACCGTTCACTATCCGGCATGGCTTCTCCTCTGTCTCCCGCAACCTCATCTATGCCATTCTGTCTAAGCGCTGCGGAATCGCGTACGTAGGGGAGATAGGCGTGCGCCTTGCTGACCGCTTCTCTCAGCACCTCCGGGATATCTCCAACAGCGCATCCACACCTGTGGCGGTCCACTTCAATGGTCCTAGCCACCGAGATAGTCGAGATGTCTCGATTACCGGTCTTGTGCCGTGCTCCTCAGATGACCGCAGCCGGCTAGCGTTGGAATGTCGCCTGATCGTCCAACTCGGTGTGTTCGCACCGAAAGTGATCAATATACGACTTCAGTACGCTTAGTGTTCTTTTTCTTCTGCCCTTTCCCTTACACTCCGGCAAACCCAAATCCCCCATTTTTTCTTTTATTTAACGTCCCACCCTCTTTACGTCGTTCTTCTCCCCCTATCTCCCCTTGGTATCCCTGGCCATTAGACCGTCATGTCTCGCTCTTTCAGCTCGAATGTGCACCTACGTAGCCGCTCTTGACACCGCTTTTCATACTCTGCATATTTGTACGGCTCCGCTCTCATGCTTTTGGAAGTCATTAGTGACTATAGCTCTAGCACTCTGACAATGGAGTCTGGAGTTGTCCGTTTCATAACCATTTATTATTTATACTGGCCTAGTAGGCCCTATGTCTCTTCAGCCTGACGTTTGTCGAGTTCCCACCACCATCACAGGTATGCTGCTTTATACGGTCTGGTGCCATGATGCCTCTTGTCCCTACTCAGAAATTCTTATGGGGTCGATTATTGTGGGAAAGGGGGCGGCGCTATTTTCGTGTTGGTACGGCTCCAATTACTTCTCCTTGCACTTCTTCCCATATTAGAGAGTTGCCTCCCCCTGTTTAATCTTCACCCAGCATACACTTGCACCATCGTCTTTCCGTATCGGAGGTGACCTGACACACCGGCCTCTGCTACCCTATGTGCTGATACCGCCACGTGTAGACTTTCAGTGTTTGCACGGTGTGCTCGGGAACAGGTGAGTATTTGACGCATCTATCTCTAGTCATCCTTCTCATTTAGATCTATGCTTTAGTTTAGATTCCTTGTCTGTATTTGTTCCTTTGATAAAGATCTACGACCGAAACGTTGTTTTTTGTTTGTTTTTATAATTTTGTTATTCATTTTGCTTGGTTATGTGATACCATACATATGTGTCTTTGTCCTTAAACGCCAATTTATTACGTATCACAGAAGCCTCCTCGGTTTCCTTCCGATCTGATCTGATCCGCTCTGACCAGACCATATTTGTAGGTTTCCGTACATCGTAGTAACTATTTAAGTGAACAGTAACCTGTATTCATTATCTTCGTGCGTGAATAAATGTAGTAACATGTTTATACAGCTTGTTATTTTAGTATCATGCAACACATTGCTACTGTAATTTGATCAAAGACAGACAGTATCGTTGATGTGATTATATTTAGCTGGTTTGCGATTACTGTATATACATTTTTCTGGTGCTGGAAAAATGGATCGGGCAAAAAGGGCATAAGATGAATTAAAATGCAAAATTAAAGGTTTAAATGATTATTCAATCGTAAAAAACTAACATAATTAATTTTAAATATATATTATTAATTTGTTCTGTAAGGAGCCACCGACCCCTAGATCGCCTGAACGCCCCCAAATGCTTCCGAGCCCACTACCGCCCCCTTAGAACTCTTCAGCGCCCACAGGGGGGGCGGTACTGCCCACTTTGGGAAACGCTGATCTAAACGAATCCACGTCAACTACTAGATTGCGAGAACTGGGTTTGAAGATTGGTGTGGCAAGAAAAGAACGGTACAACAGGTATACGAGTAGGCTCATCAATCAAAATCGAACTGGTACGGTCAGTCGCTGGACGCTGTTGGGGATATTGCGAAGGAGATCGGAGCACCTATGGACATGTCCGGAGTGCAATGAAGATATTCCAAACTGAAACTGAAACACATACACTTATTTGTGCATTACACTAATCCTTCTTCCCCTTTAAACATATGTTGTTGACACACACACACACACAAAACAAAAAAACGTTACAAGGCACAGTAACTGTGTGATACCCTGAATAAACAGTCACATATACATTACTAACTCGCTCGTGCAGCCGCACACACGCACACACATTTACGTATGCATGGTAGCTTGAATAATGTATTTGCTAGACACAGCTGGCGTCTCTCAGGTGTCATTGTTCTCATGTAAACTAAGGTCCCATACTGTAGCCAGGTGTGACAGACTAGAGAATCAAGGTAACACTTTGAGGCTGTTAACTCACCTGGCATGTTTGTTTCTAACCGTGAAGGGAAACAATATTCATGTACGTTTCGCTTCTCTATTTTTTTTCTGTATGTTTTATCCGCAGCTTCCGTTAACAGAAGGCCGAATAGCTTAGCCGACAAATCGGAAATTTCTGTTTTTAATGTAGCCTGACATTTATATATGTTTGATAGAACAATGCAGTGACGGCTCGTGATCATTTTTGTTGGTGGGGCCAGACATACATTTTTCGGAAAAATCTTGGTTTTGGGTTGTTATGTTTTAATTTATAAAATAATAAATACACGTTACACATTATTTTTGGTGGGGCCCGGCCCCGGTGGCCCTTAATGACGAGCCGCCACTGGAACAATGTACGCTTTATTGCAATTTTACTCAATTCTTTGAGTTTATGGTTATTTATTGATGACAAGTGTTAATAATTTTATTATTTCATAACGTTAAATTTAATTTGTAACATAATATAACTAAGTTCTTGCATGTTGTGACGTTTTTCAAATGAATTTCTTTCAATCTAACAATACTGAAATGTGAGGGTCACGAGACACTTGTGGTCTGATTTCTGAAAATGTTTTGAGCTCGTCGGCCTAATGTTACCGGGGAACCACCGTGTTATCTAGTACTTTTCTGAATACATTTGGAGGATGAAACTTGCGGTAGAGTTAGTTAGTTACGCTTTTTACTTCATGAAATCAGGTTGCTCCATAATTGTTCCGCTCCTGTGTCAGTGAAAACCGCTCGAAATGCGCATCATTGTTTAACAGAAGTTCTGACACAAACCGGCAGCTTACGCCTTATTGAATGTATAAGACAGTCACCAGGGTGCTAGCACTAACCGTATATCATTTAACATTGCAACTGATGTTGAATGAAACTACCGACACGACAAAAAAATATCACTACGCTCAAGCATTACTACATAAGGCAACCGCAAGATCACCTGCAATTAGCTGTAAACCATTTTCTGAATAAGCAGTTTACGAATACAAACACCGTGGACACAAAAAAAAAGCATTGCGAATAAATACACAGCTCACAGTGTCGCTCCAAGCATTTAACTCAGTAGCTAGGCGATTAAACCGGGTTCAACGAGTCACACATGAGGTAAAATACATTAGCAACTCCACCAAGAAGCACACAACATCCTAATATCTTAATGTCTCACCCGCCTTTCCTTCATGTTGACTAGGCCGTCTCAAACTGACAATATACAGTACTTAAGAATGCAACAGTCACAGTCAGAACTAAATGAAGGTTATAAACTAAGAAACAATGGAGTGCAAGAAATCTGCTAGAGGAGACAAAAGAGCATATGTCAATCGATTAACAGAAGAAGAGGAAGAATCAGTTAAGATAGGAAAGAGTAGAATGCTCTACAATACACTACAACAACATATTAAAACTTGTATTTACAGGGGGTCTAATCAAGAATAAAGATGTAATAAAGTGTTTATATCGAAGGATACCGAACAGAAGAAATGATGTATAGACATCAGATACTGAACAGAAGAAATGATGTATAGACATCAGATACTGAACAGAAGAAAGATGTAAGACATCAGATACTGAACAGAAGAAAAGATGTACAGACATCAGATACTGAGAGCAGAAGAAAAGATGTATAGACATCAGATACTGAACAGAAGAAAAGATGTATAGACATCAGATACTGAACAGAAGAAAAGATGTATAGACATCAGATACTGAACAGAAGAAAAGATGTACAGACATCAGATACTGAGACAGAAGAAAAGATGTCAGACATCAGATACGAAGCAGAAGAAAAGATGTACAGACATCAGATACTGAACAGAAGAAAAGATGTACAGACATCAGATACTGAACAGAAGAAAAGATGTACAGACATCAGATACTGAACAGAAGAAAAGATGTACAGACATCATACGAACAGAAGAAAAGATGTATAGATATCAGATACTGAAGCAGAAGAAAGATGTATAGACATCAGATACTGAGAGCAGAAGAAAAGATGTATAGACATCAGATACTGAACAGAAGAAAAGATGTATAGACATCAGATACTGAACAGAAGAAAAGATGTACAGACATCAGATACTGAACAGAAGAAAAGATGTACAGACATCAGATACTGAACAGAAGAAAAGATGTATAGATATCAGATACTGAACAGAAGAAAAGATGTACAGACATCATACTGAACAGAAGAAAAGATGTATAGACATCAGATACTGAGAGCAGAAGAAAAGATGTATAGACATCAGATACTGAACAGAAGAAAAGATGTACAGACATCAGATACTGAACAGAAGAAAAGATGTACAGACATCAGATACCGAACAGAAGAAAAGATGTACAGACATCATACTGAACAGAAGAAAAGATGTACAGACATCAGATACCGAACAGAAGAAAAGATGTATAGACATCAGATACTGAACAGAAGAAAAGATGTACAGACATCAGATACTGAGAGCAGAAGAAAAGATGTATAGACATCAGATACTGAGAGCAGAAAAAATGATGTACAGACATCAGATACTGAACAGAAAAATATGTACAGACATCAGATACCGAACAGAA
Organism: Arion vulgaris; assembly: GCA_020796225.1. Lineage (NCBI taxonomy): Eukaryota > Metazoa > Mollusca > Gastropoda > Stylommatophora > Arionidae > Arion > Arion vulgaris. The sequence goes on from CM036774.1 coordinate 1,554,182, forward strand.
AAAAGATGTATAGACATCAGATCCGAACAGAAGAAAAGATGTATAGACATTTAAGAAATCATTAAAAGATCTGACCAGAATAAAATGTAAGTGAGATCAGTCTATAGAGAGCAGAAAAATGATGTACAGACATCAGATACTGAACAGAAGAAATGATGTACAGACATCAGATACCGAGCAGAAGAAAAGATGTACAGACATCAGATCCGAACAGAAGAGAAGATGTATAGACATTTTAAAGAAATCATTAAAAGATCTGACCCACCAGAACTACTAAATTGTGAAGTGAGATCGAGTTCCTATTCCTATCAGAGACGGACGATAAAACTTCGGTCCTGTGTTTAAGTTCCGGACGTAAAAGAACCCTTGGTAGTTGAATACCGATAAGAGTGGGCTGGTAAGCCGCAGCCCAGGCAAAATTCATTGATTAAAAGATGTATTCCTACAATCAATTTGATGTACCCTATTCAAAATTACATTGGGGATCTCGCCAATGCTACGGAGTTCGTGCACTGCCATCGAGATCTTCATGTGTACGAAAGAGATCGAAGCACACATTATTATTAACCAAAGTGCAATGATGATAATATTTCAAAGTATGTGGAAAAAGCCAAGAACAACACTCTGTCAATTAACGAGGATTTGATAAATGCCACGGAGATCATGGAGATAATCCGCTCCATGATAAACAATAAGGTAGCTCAAATCATCAGGTAACATCGCAATTAGCAAGGTGGAAGAAATATTTCATAACATATGAGACGAAGAAGAAGAAACCGTCACAGAACAATGAAAGATGGGAATAACTGTTCAGATCCTCTAAAGAGGTGACCCTCAAAGATTGCAACAATTGGAAAGGGAGAATCTTATTCAATAATTCAAATATTGAGATGGCATTCTCTGTCTGTCTCCTCCTCTCTCTCTCTCTGTCTCTCTCTCTGTCTCTCTCTTCTCTCTTTCTCTCTCTCTTTCTGACTCCCTCTTGATTGTTTCCAGTCACCAGACGATGTACCATCTTGTTGTACACCAGGTGATGTACCATCTTGTTGTACACCAGGTAATGTACCATCTTGTTGTACATCAAGTGATGTACCATCTTGTTGTACACCAGGTGATGTACGTGTATTGTATTTGAAATTGACATCACTACCCAGTGCCGTATCCCAGTACCCAGTACAGGCAGGGTCCCAGGACGCAGAGGCAGACCAAGAAGAAGATGGCTACAAGATATTAAAGAAACCATAAATATGACCATCGACGAAGTGGGTGAACTAGCAAGAGACAGAGTGAATTTCAGATGTGCTGCAAAGAGAGCAACGTCCTATAAAGGATACACACCTTGATGATGATGACCCAGTACCGTATTATCTCTATAGCAGAAGTAGAAAATGCTACGTGCCCCGCGTTTCTGGAGGCTTCGCGCCTAGAGCAGAAAATGTTTAGCTTGTAAAACTATCAAACAAGTTTTGGATGACATCTCAAATAACATGGATCAAAAGGTAAAGCGTCGTAATCAGGCGTACGGACTAGTTTTGAAAATGAGTAAGTTGGAAACAGGAATAATGATCATTTTATGGAACGAAATTCTAGAACTCTTTCAACCCGAGAACGTTCTTTTTCGACATTAAAGCGTATAAAAAGTGAGTTAAGAAACATGATGGGACAAGATCATCTAAATAACCTCACCTTAATGAACATTGAATGTAATTTACTTAGAGAAATTGATTTGTCTAGTGTTATCTCAAAATTTGCTCACATTAAATTGAGAAAAGTTTGTTTGTAAAGGTTGTGTTTTATTTTATTATCATACAAAAATTTAGGCCACTTGGCTTAATCCGGCACAGTCTCTACCTGTGTCAGGTATATTCAAGTTCTCACCTGGACCTGGCATAGGTAAACTAACGTTATGACCTGTGTCAGATAACATGCAAGCAACTGCTACCACATTTATCTAACACAGGTCGATGTTTCACAACTAACAAGTCAGACAAGTCTCTCCCGTAGCAAGCAAGTTGTCATATTTCGTCTCTGTACCGGCCATAACAGACTCTGGTCTCACCTTTACATCAAATTTAAAATTGGCACAACTAGCCTGTATCACAGCGAGAAGGCGAACGTGACGGCAGAGCACCTACTGCAAGACTGCCCACTATTAGCAGGCATGAGAAACAAAACCTGGCTGGAAAATACCGAGCTAAATGAGAAGCTGTACGGAGAGACGGAGTCCCTAAAAACAGCAGCAGAATTTATGGGGAAATCTGGTACATCAGTCTAAGCGGTGATCGCGAGAGAGAAAGAGAGACAAGTTTCTTCCTAATTTCCATGACAAACATATAAACTTATCAGTTTTTTGTTTTGCAGCAATTCTGATGAATACCCCGATATCAGAGCACATTCCTCGCTGCCTTTACCATATCTTTAATTTACGTGGGACCCCATTGTTGTTGGTGTAGTGGAGACAGAAGACAGTGATCTAACTACGATTTATATTATGAAGGGTTCAACCATCTGTTTTTTTCGATCCAGAAGCACTTTCGCTTTCAGCTCTTCGACTCGGTGCCATGGAAATCGTAAATCTAGAGAACCTGTGGCTTTTCTGCCAGCCCGCGGAATTGAACCGCACTCACAGGGGGCTTATCACCCGTAGTCCAACAAGCTACGAACACGATGGGCAGGCGGGCTCAACCATCTATTAAGGAAACATATTCTACAGCGTTCAACCACCTATCAAGGAAACGTATATATTCTATACAGCGTTCAACCACCTATCAAGGAAACGTATATATTCTATACAGCGTTCAACCACCTATCAAGGAAACGTATATATTCTATACAGCGTTCAACTACCTATCAAGGAAACGTATATATTCTATACAGTGTTCAACCACCTATCAAGGAAACGTATATATTCTATACAGCGTTCAACCACCTATCAAGGAAACGTATATATTCTATACAGCGTTCAACCACTTATCAAGGAAACGTATATATTCTACAGTGTTCAACTATCAATCAAGCAGCTTGTATTTGATGTAAACAATACTTGTTGACTCTGGGAGGGTGAGTTCATTGAACATACACACTTATTTTATTAGTAATAATAGCCATACGCGTCAACTGACCCTTGCACTAGCTGAGACGTTACCAGGGTTGTCCCCTTGTGATAATCATTACTAGATTACCATCATTACTAGATGACAATCATTACTAGACGGCAATCATTACTAGATGACAATCATTACTAGATGACAATCATTACTAGATGGCAATCATTACTAGATGGCAATCATTACTAGATGGCAATCATTACTAGATGACAATCAATACTAGATGACAATCAATACTAGATGACCATCATTACTAGATGACAATCATTACTAGATGGCCATCATTACTAGATGACAATCAATACTAGATGACAATCAATACTAGATGACCATCATTACTAGATGGCAATCATTACTAGATGGCAATCATTACTAGATGACAATCATTACTAGATGGCCATCATTACTAGATGACAATCATTACTAGATGGCCATCATTACTAGATGGCAATCATTACTAGATGGCAATCATTACTAGATGGCAATCATTACTAGATGGTAATCATTACTAGATGACAATCATTACTAGATGGTAATCATTACTAGATGGCAATCATTACTAGATGGCAATCATTACTAGATGACAATCAATACTAGATGACAATCAATACTAGATGACCATCATTACTAGATGACAATCATTACTAGATGGCAATCATTACTAGATGACAATCATTACTAGATGACCATCATTACTAGATGACAATCATTACTAGATGGCAATCATTACTAGATGACAATCATTACTAGATGGCCATCATTACTAGATGACAATCATTACTAGATGGCCATCATTACTAGATGGCAATCATTACTAGATGGCAATCATTACTAGATGGCAATCATTACTAGATGGTAATCATTACTAGATGACAATCATTACTAGATGACCATCATTACTAGATGACCATCATTACTAGATGGCAATCATTACTAGATGACCATCATTACTAGATGGCCATCATTACTAGATGACAATCATTACTAGATGGCAATCATTACTAGATGGCAATCATTACTAGATGACAATCATTACTGGATGGCAATCATTACTAGATGACAATCATTACTAGATGACAATCATTACTAGATGACAATCGTTACTAGATGACAATCATTACTAGATGGCGGAGATCACCGACAACAAATTTAATAATACTCTACGCTCGTTACCACGTGCCACGGAAATTCTGAGATTCGAGGCCCGCCTGGTCACACATTTTAGTTGTGCACAGAGTAACACATTTTAGTTGTGCACAGAGTAACACATTTTAGTTGTGCACAGAGTAACACTGTTAAAACTACAGGAGACCCTGAACCTTTACTTCGCCCGTGTGTTGCCAGGGCTCGCAAGGGGAGCGAAGAATAGTAACACTGCGACCTACAAGACACGTCCTAAGACTGAGGTAGGGACCAGGAAGATACCTTAGTAAATAAAAAACGTCGCAAAAATCGGATGTGCTGGCCTACTTGTAGACGCATAACTGGCACAACGTACATTCTCTCTTAGACTCAGATCACATACAAATCACAAAGAGTGTTTTAACAAGTGGTTGATATGGAGAGTTCGAAGAAGAAGAAGATCCTTTACTTGAGAAACTTAATTACAAGTACCTCATAAGTTGGGGTAACGCTCGCCAGAATAACGAGAGACATTGGTGATAACAGTCGTGACCTCCGATAACACAAATTGGCGGGGAGCTAAGAAGAAAGCTAACTTTCATGTAACAACTGAAAGTCAGAAGCCGTCAGTCATATTAGACGTCATGGTTACACTTGAATTCACAGCTGGCAAACGGAGAGAAAACACACACAAAACAAACTAGATGACACGGTGTGTGTTAGTCAGAGGATGCATCTCTGAAATTCTTCTTGTAACCGTATTATGATTGTACTTGTTATATATAAAGGGTTTTTAAGCTGAAGGATTGACTTCATTGCACCGGTTTTGACCCTGTATGGCTCGGTCCCTCTCCGCAGAAATAGCACACCACATGCCGAAGTATTGCACGAACTCCGTAGCTCCAACAACAATCCTAGGGGTCTCTGAAATAAAACTGCACTCGTGAACAGAACGGCGCGGTCCGGATACGAACCTACGACCTTCGACTCACAAGGCAAAGGGCTTAACCACTTAGCCACAGAGACCCCCAGTTAGTTAGTTAGTTAGTTAGTTAGTTAGTTATATATGTAACCAGAGAACAACAACACCCGTATCAAACATATATATCTACCTATCTGTATGAACTTACATGATCTTTTGATGATGTGACACACCCCGTATCTAGAACATATATATGTATATTTCTCTAAATCAACTTACATGACTTTCTGATGCTGTGACGCCCTCTCGACGTGGACCGCTTTCATCATCCTCCTCCATACTGAGCTGCGAGTATCGCGTCTCTTTTTTAGTACTCATTATATTGAATCGACAAGTAGATATATACTCCTTACTGCTGACACGTGCTGCCGCCCTCGTGAGTAATTATGTTCATGAATTTTAATTTCAGTTTAGTCTGCCTGTGACAAATAACACAGTTAAATCTCTTCAGTAGACTCCTGTATCGTGTCAAGATCTGGGTCACTGTAGTGTAATCAAGTAAATGTTCAGGTCTCTTGGAACAAGCTGGGACCAACATCTTGAGAATGCCCTCATCTACACAGATGTCTACACTGTTAAAACTTGTTTCCCACCACACTACCACAACTACCATATGCAACAAATCACTGCTACAAACTGGGACCAATATCTTGAGAATATAGTCGTCTACACCATAGATTTCCAAACTTGTTCGGCCCATCGCCCACTTTACACAACATAAACTTTGTAACGCCCCTCCACATTATAACAGTTTGCCAACGCCCCTCCCACATATATGCATGCTCTATTTTCTCTTTGACATAGAAAATTGATAAATATTTATGTAATGCATGGTCAATTTTCAAATGATTATATGCATGAAATAGAAAATTGATGAAAAAATGGATCGTGTAAGATGAGCATAAGATGAATTAAAATGCAGAATTCAAATTTTAAATGATTATTCAATCACAAAATCACGAAAATAATTTATTTTACAATTTTTTAATTAATTTTTCTTTAAGGAGCCACCGACCCCTAATCGCATGAGCATCCCCTAAATTCTTCTGAACCCACTATCGTACTCCTAGAACTCTTCAGCGCCCACTGGGGGCGGTACCGCCCACTTTGGGAAACGCTGGTCTACACAGATGTCTACAGGGTTAAGATTTGTTCATAGTTCATAGGTACGGTTACAACTTTACTGCAACGGGTCACCCTATAAGATTTGTTTGCCACCCCACTACCACAATTACCATATGCAACCAATCACTGCTACACCACAGCCAACTATAAACCTAATAGGGCCTGCGAACTCAGGTGAAAATTATGGGAAATGAGACCACAACCGGTCACGTGACCTTGCATTCCAGCATTGGTGTATACAAGCGAATTCATTTTAAAATCAACACAAAATGCTAAATCAAAGTTAAATTATACAACAAGTTAAGTTTAACAATAAGGAATATCAATATGATATTTTTCATCAATAAATAACCATAGACTCACAGAATTGAGTAAAATTGCAAACAAGCGTGCAGTGTTCTATCAAACATATATAAATTCCTCCCCCCAATTGAAACTAGGTCAGGGGTTTTCCCGTAAGTTATGCAGACCAGTACTTAGAGTTGGCTGTGGCTACACACATACTAGGATGTCTTCTTTTGTCGTCACACTGTTACCTGGTTGTTACCCAGTGTCCTAGTTTTTTGTTTCCGTCTTGAGCTTTTCTGGTGGCTTGGGTGATTGTTATTTTTGCTTTTTGACAGGATTCTGTTATGTCATCTAACCATCTTTTTGTGGTCTTCCTCTCACCTTCTTTCCTGATGTTCTGTTTATAAAGACTATATACAGTGGGTGTTTGGTTGTATTCTTATTAAATAGCCAAACCCTTTCATTCTTTGTTTCTCAATGTAATTCAAGCAAAGTTCTGCCCCAACGTTCCCTCTTATGCTGATATTGATGAATGTCTTTTCTGGTGTTGTTGGTAATTTTTCGTAGATATCGTATGTCCCGTATAGTTTATTTTTGTGACTGTGCTTTGCTCATTGTCCATGTTTGGCTCTGGTAACACAAAGTAGGTATGAAAATGCTATTGATCATCTGTTGTTTAGCTGTCAGTGAGATGTTTGGGGACATTAACAATGGTGCTAGCTGGTAGGTTACAACATTTGATACACAGTGGCGTATCTACCAAATACCCGAGATACAATAAGGTGGGTCCCAGAACATTGGTTTCTATGGAAACAAATAACAAAGAGAAATCTGAATAATTTGTTAGGAAACGTCTTACTTTCCTTGAAACAAATGGCGAGTGTTTGTTCTGCTTGTCTTACTTCCTTGAAACAAATGGCGAGTGTTTGTTCTGCTTGTCTTACTTCCCTTGAAACAAATGGCGAGTGTTTGTTCTGCTTGTCGTCTTACTTTCCTTGAAACAAATGGCGAGTGTTTGTTCTGCTTGTCGTCTTACTTTCCTTGAAACAAATGGCGAGTGTTTGTTCTGCTTGTCTTACTTCCCTTGAAACAGATGACGAGTGTTTGTTCTGCTTGTCTTACTTCCCTTGAAACAGATGGCGAGTGGTTGTTATATTCATGTAGGCTGACCTCTTTTCTTCCTTTGCTATTCCCTGTGCCTTTTTCTCTCTCTCTGTTGTATTAACTCTAGTGTATCGTTTGCAATCCACTCATTCTTTCTGTCTTGTCTTCGTGAAACCATATCTTTGGCTGTCGACAATAGGATATCTCTAGTATGTGTGGTCAACTCTAGCATGTGTGGTCAACTCTAGCATGTGTGGTCAACTCTAGCATGTGTGGTTAACTCATTTGGTGTCATGTCTTCTTGGAGATGACAAATGTTAACAAATGGTGAGTCTTTGTTCTACTTGTCAGATTGAGCAGTCAAATGATGTTTCACGTCAAGAATTTTACATCATCACCATCTTGACACGTGAGAACATATTCATCATCTTGACATGTGAGAACATCATCATCATCTTGACATGTGAGAACATCATCTCTATCTTGACATGTGAGAACATCATCTCCATCTTGACATGTGAGAACATCATCTCTATCTTGACATGTGAGAACATCATCACCATCTTGACATGTGAGAACAGCATCATCATCTTGACATGTGAGAACATCATCTCCATCGTGACATGTGAGAACATCGTCATGACATGTTATTTTTTTTATTTTTTATTTTCATTCTTATAAACCAAGTTAACCACGCTTTGTGATCTGTGTAGTTTGTTTTTATCAATTAATTTAACCACTCTTTATGATCTGTGTAGTTTGTTTTTATCAATTAATTTAACCACTCTTTGTGATCTGTGTGGTTTGCACTGAGAAAGTGAGTTGTACCCCAGTAAGGCCCTACGTCATGTAGGATAGACACATTCAACTTTCGGCCACTGTGTATGTATATTATCCAACAAAATACAAATTTGTTGTTGTTGTATGTATGTATATATTATCCAACAAGATACAAATGTGTACAGAAGGGAAGGGAAGGGTAGGGAAGGGAAGGGTAGGGTAGGGTATGGTAGGGAAGGGTAGGGAAGGGTAGGGAAGGGTAGGGTAGGGTAGGGTAGGGAAGGGTATGGAAGGGTAGGGTAGGGAAGGGAAGGGAAGGGTAGGGAAGGGTAGGGTAGGAAAGGGACGGGTAGGGTAGGGAAGGGTAACTATAAGATTTGTAACAACAGGACAACTCCCACATTTAAAGTACCACATCTATCGTCCGTGAGGTGCCGGGGCCCTCAAGGGAAGCAAAGAATAGTACCACTGCGATCTACAAGGTATGTCGTTTGAGGCGACTAATGTAGGACCTATGGAAGCTATCCTAGTAAATGAAAAGCATCGCAGAAATCGGATGTGATAGCCTACTTGTAGGCGCATAACTGGCATAACGTACAATCTCTCTTAGGCTCAGGTCACATACCAGTTACACAGAGTGGTTAGCAAGTTGTCGATATGGAGCGTTCAAAGAAGAAGAAGTATCACATCTGCTTGGTTATACTGTAGCATATTATCACATCTGCTTGGTTATACTGTAGCATATTATCACATCTGCTTGGTTATACTGTAGCATATTATCACATCTGCTTGGTTATACGAGCATATTATCACATCTGCTTGGTTATACTGTAGCATACTAATCAGAATACTAAGAGCATGCATATTCCCAGTGGCAACGTATGGGTGTGAAACATGGACATTTAATAAAGCAGTGGAAAAACATATAGGTGCTTTCGAATATAAGTGTTACAGAAGAGTCCTTCGTATATCTTGGATAGAGAAGAGAACAAATAGATCTATCCAGAAAGAACTCAAAATCAAAGAAAACTGCCTGATGCTACAAATAAGAAAGAGAAAATTGAGATATTTTGAACATATAAAAAGAACATAAAGGGCTGGAGAAGACCGCCATGGAAGGAGGCATACCGGCAAAGAGAAGAAGAGGAAGACCACGGAGAAGATGGATTCAGGATGTAACTGATGGGTTGGACATGACAGCTGCAGAGGCGGGACATCTGGCCTATGAGAGAGAGAAATTCCGGAGGACTGTTGGGGTGGCAAAGTTCTGCTCAGGACAAGCTATTTGATGATGATTATGGATACTATCACACAGGCAATACTTCTTCTTCTTCTCCTTTCAACTCCCAGCGGAGCACAGGTCTTCAACAAACTTATTACAGCTCTTCCTCTCTCCTGCTATCCCTTCTAATTCTTTCCATATTTTACCTATCCTTTTAATATCAGCCTCCACCACTCTTCTCCAGGTCTATCTAGGTCTTCCCTTACTTCCATCACTCTTTCCATGTTTTACCTATCCTTTTAATATCAGCTTCCAGCTCTCTTCTCTAGGTCTGTCTAGGCCTTCCCTTACTTCCATCAGTCTCTCCATGTTTTACCTTTTTTTTTTTTTTTTTCTCTTCGTCCGCTTTCAACTCAGACGAAGTTTCATCTCTGAAACTGAATTTTGCGTGAAAATCCGTTTTCCCAATTTCTTACAATGGCAGCAGCGTGCACATTGTAAATTACTTTACACTGGCAGCCGTGTGCTCAATGTACTCGTAATTAGTATTCCTCGCCATACAGGCAGATTTTCTCCGACTTCAGAGGTACTCACGTTATCGTCCTGAGTAAGACCAGGGACTCGAACAAATGCCGGACAGTAGGTTCGAACCCGAGCTATGAGGCGTCTCACAGCTAGCAGGCCGAGCTACTATCAACTACTCTAGGCAGTCCCCCATGTTTTATCTATCTTTTAATATCAGCCTCCAGCTCTCTTCTCCAGGTCTGTCTAGGCCTTCCTTTACTCCTCTTTCCCTGCGGGTTCCAAAACAGTGCCTGTCTTAAAGGCAATATTATTAATTACAAATACAGACTTACTTACACATCGTCACTCCACATGAAGAATAGAGCCTCAACAGATGTTTGCCACTTTTCCTGGTCTGCTACTGTCTTCTTTACGTTATCCCATGATAGTCGAGTCCTTTAAGAAGACGCTTCGTCTTCAGGTCTGTTTAGGACGTGTCCTTTTCCGCTTTCCTTGTGGGTTCCATTCCAGTGCTTGTCTAGTGACACTCGACTGTGTCCTCCGTAGGGTATGCCCGACCCACCGCTGTATTTTCCTCTTAGCCTGAGTCATCATGGATTTTTGTCCTGTCCTTTTGATCCACATGTCTGCAGCTCTATCATACCATCTCAGTCTGACCATCCGCCGAAGACATCCGTTGATAAACGTCTAATCTTATTTGTATTTAACAAATACATAAATTAGTCAAAATTACTTGGGTTAAAGTGTTTTAGTTTTACAGAAGAATATTCAGAATCCCATGACCAACTGCAATGTCAAATTTTGAATGGCACAATATTTCA